>JANFOE010000724.1:0-179724 GCA_025667525.1 Glebionis coronaria | reverse complement strand
TTTTATTTTTGAAGCAATTTATGGAATCATTTTTATAGAATTTTCTATTTATGGTATTGTTTCACCATGCTTCCTTATATATTTTTATAGAATATTGTATTTAAGGCATCATTTGTAATTCCTATATATATTTCTATTAAATTTTGTATTTAAGGCATCATTTGGAATTCCTATTTTCTTTTTGAAGCATTTTATGGAAACCTTTTAATGAATTACATGTGTCATTTTTATAGAATTTGGTATTTAAGGAATTGTTTCACCATCCTTCCTATATAAGGGTCTTTGATATATATATATATATATAAATATATATATATATATATATATATATATATATATATATATATATATATATATATATATAGAGAGAGAGAGAGAGAGAGAGAGTTAGGATCTAATAAGAAGATGAACTAAAATGAGAAGGATGAGAAGAAACCATAACCACTCATTTCAGATGCACCTACAAAAACTCCTGCATCTCCCCTTAAAATTCTCACTCTTATTTAAAATATGTGGTCCAGAATTCTTCTTATTCTTCTTATTTTTATTTCTCTTCTTACTGGATCGCTACTATATATATATATATATATATATATATGTATATATATATATATATATGTATATATATGTATATATATATATATATATATATATATATATATATATATATATATATATATATATATATATATATATATATATATATATATATATATTTATATATATATATATATATATATATATATATATATATATATATATATATATATATATATATATATATATATATATATATATATATATATATATATATATATATATATATATATATATATATATATATATATATATATATATATATATATATATATATATATATATATATATATATATATATATATATATATATATATATATATATATATATAAAGATATAAAGATATATACATATATATATATATATATATATATATATATATATATATATAAAGATATAAAGATATATATATATATATATATATATATATATATATATATATATATATATATATATATATATATATATATATATATATATATATATATATATATATATATATATATATATATATATATATATATATATATATATATATATATATATATATATATATATATATATATATATATATAGTAAGGATCCAATGAGAAGAAACTTAAAATAAGAAGTGGTGAGAAAAGACTAAAACCACATATTTGAGATGCAATGACTTGCATTAGATGTATTTCTATTCATGTAGATGCACCATCTTGAGTTTCGATAGTGAATTTGATGTGTAGATGGTACAAATTGATTTTCATGATTTGGGCACGTGCAGAGGAACAAAAATATAGATAAATCATGAAATGCATCTAATATACGTATATGCATCTAATTAAAAGCTATAAAACATTTTATTATGCATTATAATGCATCTAAGATTATAAAGATGCATCTAATTTAAGTGCATGCATCTCGAATATGCGGTTATAGTTTCTTCTTATCCTTCTTATTTTAAGGTTTCTTCTCATTTGATCCTAACTATATATATATATATATATATATATATATATATATATATATATATATATATATATATATATATATATATATATATATATATATATATATATATATATATATATATATATATATATATATATATATATAGATTTACGTTCATGTAAGAACCAACCTTAAAATAAAAACAATAAGAACCAATCATGAAGTGACACGTGTAATGTTTAAGTTTAATTACATATTTAATTATAAAATAAACTAAAGGGTAATTCAGGAAATTCTTATTCCTAAGTTTCTCTCTATATTTATTTAACGTACTAGGCATCTACCGTCACTTTTGCTTTTATCATAAAGATGCCATGATCTTTATTTCAAATGTGACATAATCCATTACCCATTTGTGTCTCATATACGTATTTATTTTTCTTTCACCATATGGATCTAAAACCTTGCCATAGTTGTCTCTCATCGGCTTCCTATCACAATCTATCATGTCAATGATCGAGTCCTTTTATTTATTTATCTTATGTTCGTGAGATACCTATAATTATTGCCGTTGACGAAGACTACCTCCGCCATGAGATCGTCGACAGTAAAAATTTGGCAACTAAGGAGACGCATGCCGATACGTATTGATATTGGTTACCCGAGTATAATAAACTGAGGTGATGCATGGCTATACATATTGATATTGGTTTTGGTTATGAAAAATCATGTTCGGAGCCTCAAGGCTTTCTGAAAATTGAATGTTTAAAGATTGCTTGCAAACAAGTAACTAGATTTACAATACAATGTTTTGGTCTAATATAAGTTAGAAAATTTTATTATCTTGCATGTACCTCAACCTTTTTTAGTAATCATGTGACTTGTTGGTGCATTAATTTGAAAATCAAATGTTACTTATGATGACACATTATTTTTATAATTTTTTATGATACATACATAGTAACACATTCAATTTATTTGACACATTTTTAGTGTCATATAATATTTCTTCACAACTATATAGTGACACATTGAGATTTTAGTACATTTATAACGACACATTGCAAAATTATAAAATGTTTTAGCGACACCCTATGTCTATCACGTTAATACTTTAAATCCATATTTCAGTGACACAATTTTTTTGCGATACACTTATAATGTAACATTAATTTTCATGACACATTATTAGTGACAAAAAAAAAATCTTGACACACAATACATAAATACAAGGACTTAGTACTCTATATAAAAGATAAGATGTAAGGAAAACACGATGGTGGAAAAAAAGGATCAAAAAAATTTCGAATAAAAATTAACTGTAGAAAGGATCGTAGATGAGTTAGAGAATGCAAACTAAAAAGAGAAGTAAAAAATGAACACCATGGTAATAAATGCGTTATTGAATGCAAAATGGATTTAAAAATTGACACGCATATTGTGTTAATTACCATAAGGCCATTTTGTATGATTATTTAATTAAGTTTGGATCATATCTAAGAGATACATCTAACGGTTCTAAATGGTTCTTATTGTTTTTATATTAAGCATGGTCAGTACAATAACGCCCCTCTATATATATATATATATATATATATATATATATATATATATATAATATAATATAATATATCGTATGGTAGTTATAACACATATGATATATGATATATCATATATGATAATCTGCATACAAGTCAACTTCTTAAACACTAGCGTGATTGAAAACACAAGTGATTGAAAATAAAATACAAGCATGTCGGTGATCTTCTAGTGGGTAATTAAAAGTTTTATGGTGTGTACATCACCGTATATGATAATCTTCTTGGAAGATAACTTGTGTAACACTATAATATATCATATATGATAATGTCTTAGAAATTAAAACAAATTTTTTTATTTGTGTAAAGAGAGATAATTTAGTGCATTTAAAAAAAATCAATCATCTCAAGGTCATATAAGTGAAAAAACAACAATCATCATATCAAAGTGAGTTACAAATAGACAATGTTAAGAACTGAAACATAGAATTCTCGGCGGAATGAACAAAGGAATGTGCATGACATGACAAAGACGAGTGCCAAGTTTGCAACAAAAATATTGATGCATTGATCAACATATATTGTTTTAGGCATCTGACTCGTTTATATTTTTGTAATTCTCGCATGGTGATGTAATGTTTTAACATTGTAATGCTACTAGATCATTATGATTTTTTGTTGAATATGAAAATGACAAAACGTCTACGGATGTAACTTTTGGATAATATGACTATTTTGTGAAAAAAACTTTTGAAGAAATTGACAATCACTTGTGTATTTTAACATCTAGAACTTAAAAAATGTTATCGATTTAATATGACATAAAGTAAGAGGTAGGTGTAGTTGGTCAGATTCATGTTAAATCATATATGTGATATATAAGAGGTAAAATCAGGTAACAAATAACGATTTAACACTCGTTCATAAAATAAAATAAAAAAACTTTTTAACACTATCATATATGATAATTAAAACATAAAGTAACCTAATGTAAAATCATATATGAATATACATTGTTATCATATACGATAAGCACTTATTCATAATCAAACGACATGAAAACAAAGAGTCCTACGAGCTTATGATTAACCACTTGTTAAGTAAATAAAAAAGAGTGCATTTTAATAATATCATACATGATTTTCAGATATAAAGTAGCTTAATGTAAAATCATATATGATATACCTATGATATCGTATATGATATACCTATGATATCATATATGATAAATACTTATTCATAATAAAAAGACACAAAAACAAGAAAGTCTGCTATATTCGTGATTAAATGAAAACCTCCTTATTTTTGAAACTACTATTCTTATTCTTCTTCAATCATTTCATCTTCATTTTCAACCAAATCTACTTTTTCTTGAAAAAGTTCCTCTTGCGTCACGCCGACTTAATCTTGATACTAAACATACCCTTACACGTCCTCTTGTTATGATCAGTACCCTATCTGCTTTGCTCCAACTGAACAATTGCAACATCCCTCTCTACTCGTTGTCGTATTCACACAGTCTATATTCATGCAACATTTTTTCATAAATGAATTATGTAGGAAATAATATGAAAATGCATAAGCACATTTTATTATGATATTAAGCTCTGTCAAACATATTTGATTCTCAATTTTAAACCACTTGCTGCTCACCATAGCCATCCATAGCCACTTCTGAGTTTGATGGACAAGATATATACAATAGGTTAAAAGTATAGGAAGTTATGAAAAGTATCATATATGATAGAAGGTAGATTTGAATACTTTAAAGAGATTTTGTAGAAACTGGTCATATAAGTCGCTTTTTCTCGTGGTTTGTTAGATACATTATATATTATACCTTATATATCATATATGATACACCTATCATATATGATAAATCTATCATATATGATATATCAATCATATATAATACATAACATATGATATATCTATCATATATAATATATGAGGTATCATATACGATATGTCAAACTTAATTCAGCTTACATCAACAACTTAATTAAATTAACTACTAAATAATAAGTTGTTTAGAATATAAAAATGCTTAATAGTACATCTTATTCACACTAACACAAGCTTATTGATAACTCTCATATTATAAAACCTAATAATTCGCTAAAATAAGTTAATAAGCTAGATTATTCATAACTCTCCTCTAATTTATAAGCTTATTCACATCTCTTATCTAATTCATACGCGTATTCATATAAATTTCCTCTAATTATACACTTATTCATATAACTCATCTCCTCTAATCATAAGCTTATTCATTTGAAATCGACTTATTCACATGAATTAGCTTATTCACAGTAATATACTTAGTCACATTAATAACCTTATAACTAGCTCATCATTAAGATAAATTAATTCGTATAAAATAAGCTGAACTAAAATATTATAAATTCGAATGATGATAAAATAATAAGTTAAACACATCAAATAAGATAAAAAAAGATAAAAAAATATATATGATGAACATATACAAACCTGATGTTAACAAATTGAAGAATGAGATGATTAGATGATCCATTGTTGAATATAATTTGTGATAAAATGATAAGATGAATTTGTTGTCACGATGGATAAGTTTAGAGAGAAAAATTAAGGAGACGAAAAAAACACACAATTATGTATAGTGTATGAGAATGAATGAGATTTTTATTACAAAAACGGTTTATATATTCTACGTGTGAAAAGACCAAAATACCTTTTTTGTTAGGTAAAAGGGAATCAACATCCCGATAAAATGAAGACCAAAATACCTATGTAGTGTAAACTGAGGATTTAATTTCATCCATTAGATGATATGAAGATGAAGGGTTGGGATGAGCACCTCAATATCCAAGCTAAGTTTGATATCCAAATTAACTTAAATATTATATAAAATCATAATATTTTTAGTAGTTCAAGTTAGAACGAGTTTTGTGCTTCATCGAACCATGTAGATCTTCCTCTTGAGGGCTATTCGTTTAATTGGGCTAACAAATCTGCTTCAAATATGAGTAAGTTGGACAAATTTCTTATTTCTGATGGCTTGCTTTTGGCTTTTCCCTCTCTATCAGCAATATGTCTTGATAGACATCTATCTAATCATAGACATATTCTTATGCGTGAAGTGGTGGTGGATTATGCGTGAAGTGTAAGGTGGGATTTTTTAGATGATCTTCTTGGCACATTGTTGATCCCAAACTTAGATCGATTTATCTTGTGTAAACGAGATTAAATCAAGTTAAACACGTAGAGAAAATTTGTTGTGTATAAAAAAATTTAAGTATTATGTGGAATTAATAGTCAAACAAGAACACACAAACAATGTAAACCAAACTTTCACTTGATTAATAAAACAAACTTGTGTACAGTGAAAGTGTTAAAACATATATCAAACATAAACCTAAAGGTCTCCTTTTATAGACATAAGGAGCCTTGTACAAGAGTCTACGTATCAGCTATTTTAGGTAAAGATAAACATAGAGAAATACATTGTTGATCATATCTTTACTAGAAACAAACTAGAAATATAATACGTGTAGACTAAGTCTTCTATCAGTGCTTGACTTCTTTCTATCAACGCTTGACTACTTCTTTTCAACGCTTGTCCTGTCAACGCTTGATTTCTTCTTAACAACGCTTCGATTGCTCTTGTCAGCGTCCAAGTGTACTGGCTACATTTTATTCCCAACAATCCTCCCCTAAACTTGATATCTACTCTAGCAATCAAGTTTCTGAATAAAAACTAAGAACTAGGAGGATTCTTACAAATCTTATCAAATTAGTAATAAACATGCCTAATCAAATCTTTGGCCACGTCACTTGAGTAGTCAATCTCCAGCTGTGTTGTCTTCATCTTTTCAAAAACTTCTTTGGACATGGGATACTCAGCATCCACAAGAAGATACTCAGAAAACTTTGTGGAACTCAAATGATACACACCAGCTGCTGAATACAAACGCCATTGAAGTCCACTGATATCATCCTCAAGATCCTTCCAAACAGGATCTTCTTCTTCTGGTGCACACATTCTCTTGAATGTTGACCAAAGCTTTATTCTTTAGTCTCATACTTGGCCAGTATTAACCTCCAAAGGTCTGCCAAGTCTTCCCTATCCATACTTGTAAACAAATACATAAGAGTAGTAAAGGTGTGTACCTCTTTCCCATATATGCCAAGCATCCAAAACCCACTTGCATCTTCTGCATAGTTAATGATAGGGTTTCTGGCATCATGAGGTAACATTTTTATCATATCTGAAGCTTCCATGGGTGAAAGCTTAATGCTCTTTCTAATAACAGCTTCACTGGGATTCACTTTATTCAAATCTTTAGGAAACTCAAGTGGAACTCCCTTCTTCAACGGCCTTGGAACAATCATAGCCTTTTGAATCTTCATCTCTTCTGCAAGTTCTTCTTTCCTTTCATCTAAAAGAAGTCTGATAGTGTTCATTTCCTTCACTCTTGCCCAAATAGGATAAGCCTTATACTCCAAGTCTTCAAAGGACAATCCCTGCAACTTCTGAAAGGTCCATCCTCCTTGATGACATCTGAGTAACATATAATAAAGCTCCATTCTATCTCTCTTCAGCTGTGAAAAAACTTTGCTAGCCTTATACTTCAGAATTACCTTGCAATATTTTTGAACTCTTAGAAGAATCTCCAAACCCCAAATTTGATCTGAAATTGTCATGTCTGGATTCTCCATAACCTTGTTCTCCCAAGCATGATACATCTGGGCAACTTCTGGCATATCATAATCTACTTTCAACTTCAACTCTCTAAGTTTCTCCCTTGCCAACTCATCACCATATTCAAGTCTTTCTGGTTCTTCAGTGATCATAACACTTGAATATGAGCTTTCATCATTACTTCCTTCTTGCTCCTCAGAAGTAACTACAAATGGTGACTCACCAACTTTCTTCTTTTCTTGTTCCATAAGTTGTGAAGATAACATTGAATCAAATTGTACTTGTGCTGCATCCTTTGGAACCTGTGTTTCTACCATGATTCCTTTACCCTTATCTAATGGATCTATGATGGGCAAAGATGATGATGGTACCTGTGAAGACACTTCCTTGATGATAGCTGATGACTGGAATACATCAACCATATCTGCAGGTCTGTCAATGTTCAAATCCTGTGTGTCAAAACCCAACTTACTCTTGTCAGTGCTTGGTGTGTCAGCGTCCAAAATCTGCTTGTCAACGCTCACCTTATTCTTGTCAGCGCTTCTTGTGAATTGCTCCATCATTGCTGTAAAGGATAAGTTCAAATTTGTAGGAGTAACCAAAGATACATCAAAACCTGGTTGCTTCTTCAATTTAGTAAGAGCTTCAGCCACACTCAAAGATTCTCCATCATGTGAGCCTTTGTCACTCACATGTACCTGCTCATCCTCCCCTTTGGAAGAATCCTCCATACCACGCCTATTGTTAGCATCTTTTAAAAGAACAATCCTCTCCCTAAATTGCTTGAGTTCAAGGCCTTGTGTACTGACTGTTTATACCAGGTCTGCATTTTACTTTTGCAAGCTAATGCAGACAACCGTCAATTCCAACATTGTATATGGTTCCAGTGAGCCCTCCTCTAGAGTGGGGATTTGACATCCCAAAATAGAGTCATGGGGCATGGAAGAGGTCTTAATGATGTTAGGACTGGCTTGGCCTGCATCTAAGCTAGCACCAATAGTCTTAGCCTCATCCATATCACCAACCACACTTGTGGTGGTGGTTCTCTCTGCAACATGGCTAGGACCACTAGAGGAGAACACTCCAGTAGTCCTTGGGCGTTTTACCAACCTAAATTCAGGGGGTGTAGAAGATGATGTGGATTGGGTGGTAGTTTGAAGGTTAAGGGGTGTTTGGGTCTGTTGTAGAAAAGTGTCAACGTCTGGATTTGAAGTGTCAACGCCAACATTTAATGTTTCAGCGTTGAAAGGATCTTGATCAAGTTCAATGTGTTGAGGGGAAGGTGATGGTTCAGGCAATGGGTCAAGTTGTGGTTGTGGGTCAGGTTGAGGTCGTGCTGCTACAATAACAGCAAGCATAGCTTGGGTAAGGGGTAACTCTCTATGAGGGGGTGAATTCATCTTACTAAAAATAACTTTCTTTTGCACAGGGATCGCATAAAAATCATCATGATCCCGTGTGCAGTACCTTTGCTCATCAAAAATCATTTGTAGAAATCTTGGGTAAGCCAAAGTCATCTTATTACCCTTGTTTTTACACATGCCATCAAAAATTAGTTTAGAAAAATTATACTTTTGCCCATTTGTTATACACACAATTACACTAGCAATAGATTTGTTAATTTCATTATGTGCAGTATATTTGGGACTTAAACATTAAAGGATGACATGTATTAAGTACTTCCAAGCTGGGGGAAATTCCTGTTTATTATATTTGTTTAAAGTTCCCTCTTCAGGGAAAGGATAACCCAAAGCTTGGATTCCTTGTTCTATCTCACCAATGGAAAGAGTGGTTATACCATTTTCATCATCAAGAGGCAAAGCCTGGCGAACCAAGGCTTCAGTAACCACCCAAGGACACCCATGGACAATAGCTGTTAATGTAGTCACATTATTAAGTGTTGAGGAACTAACAGTGTTCCAAAACTTTTTAATATGATTGACAGGGATGAGAGGAGCATGAGAAAGTGCATACCTAAGTGGAGATGCATTCAAATACGCTACCATCTGGGTGTATTGAGGAAACAGAGCATCATCAGCCTCCAAATAAGCAATCATATTATGCTGACTTCTGAATCCCAATACCAAGTCACTTGGTTTAAACTTAGGCTCCATTGATGTAGAAAACAGTATGTGAAAGATTATAAAAGATGAACTATAGGGGAAAAGTTGTTAGACAAGAATATGAGAGTACCCTGTTTAAAAAGAAGGATCCAAATTTATAGGAGGGATAGGCACATGTGATTGGTAAAAAATAAGGCAAGTATTTTCAAAATATAAGAATGAAAATATTGAAAAGAAAATAAGTTATCTTGTGCATTAATTAAAAGTTATCAACTCCCAAAATTACGGCCACAATTTTCGTCAAAAATAACAACTAGGTAGGACCCAATGAGTGTCAACGGTCAAAAATAACCCATCAACGCCCAACGACTATATTCTTGTCAACGTTGGTAAAAGCCATGTCAACGTCTAAATTGGTCACAACAACGTTTGGAAATATATCTGTCAACGTCCCAAAATAAAAATAGTAAAAATGAAAAAGGACCTTAACAAAGTAATTTATCCTAGTGAAGATAACCTATAAACTGAAAATTACTATAGGGTGGCAAGCACTGTCCAATCATACACACTTGCTTATGCAAGATAGACATAACAGTCCTCTATGCTAACCAAAGTTCTTAACAGTTAAGTTATCTCATAAAATCCCTTGTAACTTCCCAGGTAAGCCCAAAATAAATCATACCCAAGTCTCCTAAAAGACCACTCTCAATTCTAGGCCAGAAGGTCTTGGCAGCATGCATAGTATATCAACTTTGCATGCTACGGTGCCTCATGAGATAGTAAACTAAATCATACTCACCAGTGGATACAATCTAGAATTGTGATAAGAGTATTATAAGAATACCCAAAAAGTCCTAAAAGGTTCCTAAACCTCTCCTTAAACTTTGATACAAAAGTTGCCAAATAATATGCATGGAAATAAACAAATATGTCAAGATAGGAATATAAATATTCCAACCATCATCCATAAATTGAAACATGCTCTAATAATACTCCAAGGATCCATAAGCAACTCTGTATCCAATGGTATAATGCTAACAACGCCTGCACAATTAGATCAAAAACCACAAAACGAACATGTTGCTGACAACGTCACGATAACACTTATCAGCGTTAAGATAACCTTTGTCAGCGTTAGACAAATAAAGTGGAAAATCTAATTTCACAAAAAGACCAATAACAATGCATATCCTGTACATACTTTTACAATAAGACCCCAAAACACATATTAAATGAGATTGATCATTCCAATACTTGTTACCAAGTATTGAAATCTTCTAGTATCAAAAGGTTTAGTTAATAAATCAGACACATTTTCCTCTGTGTCAACCCTATCTGGTTGTATTAAACCTTTTTTAAAACAATCTCTTATAAAATGATGTCTAATTTCTATGTGTATTGTTTTAGAATGATGTACAAGATTTTTAATAATGCATAAAGTACTGTTATTGTCTACAAAGATCTTGGTATGCATGAAATTATACCCATAATCCAACAGTTGGTTCTGAATCCATAAGACTTGTCCACAACAAGCAGCTGCTGCAACATACTCTGCTTCAGTTGTAGAATTGGCCACCACTGTTTGTTTCTTGCATTGCCAAGATATTAATCTACTCACAAGAAACTGGCATCCACCAGTTGTGGATTTTCTATCAAATTTGTCACCACCATAATCACTGTCTGAATATGCAATAAGCTCCAATGGTGAATCTTTTGGATACCATAATCCCAGGTCTGGATAACATCTAAGGTATCTAAAGATCCTCTTGACAACATGAAGATGACATTCTTTGGGAGTCACTTGATGGCGTGCACATGCACACATAGCAAACATAATGTCAGGTCTTGAAGCTGTGAGATACATCAATGAACCAATCATTGACCTATAATGCCTGATATCCACTTCTTTTCCATCTCCAACTTTTCCCCAAGGGTGTTCCCTATCCATAGGTTTGCTAGCCCTTTTCTCATGTGGAGAAAAGCCAAACTTCTTCAAGATTTCTGCTACATATTTATCTTGAGAGATGAAGATACCATCTTCTTTCTGCTGAACTTGTAACCCTAGAAAGAAGTTCATCTCTCCCATTGCACTCATCTTGAATTTGTCTGTCATAAGCTTGGAAAAGTCTTCACTCATCTTTGGACTTGAAGAGCCAAAGATGATATCATCCACATAAACCTGAACAAGTAAGAAATCCTTACCAGTATTATTTCTAAATAAGGTTTGGTCTATGGTGCCCCTTTTGAATCCATTTTCCACCAGATAGGTGGACAATGTGCCATACCATGCTCTTGAGGCTTGATGAAGTCCATACATAGCTTTCTTTACTCTATACACTTTGTCTGGATGTTCTGAATCTTCAAAACCAGGAGGCTGCATTACATAAACCTCCTCTACAATTGTGCCATAGAGAAAAGCACTCTTCACATCCATTTGATAGACTGTAAAGCCCATGCAGGAAGCATAGGCTAGAAAAATCCTTATAGCCTCAATCCTTGCAACATGTGCAAAGACCTCCTCATAGTCTATCCCTTCCTCTTGTGTATATCCTTGAGCCACTAAACGTGCCTTGTTTCTGACCACAATGCATCTTTCATCCTTTTTGTTTCTAAGAACCCATCTTATCCCAATAGGTCTAACATGTCTGGGACAATTAACCAACTCCCAAACATCCGGATAGCAAATTGGTGAAGCTCATCTTGCATTGCTTCCACCCAACTTGGTTCTTTGAGAGCATCAAAAATCTTCTTGGGTTCCTATTGTGACAGAAAACAGGCAAACAAACATGCTTGAACAAGAGGGGTATCAACCTTCTTGTGAATATTGGCAATAAATCCACCAAGATTCTGATGAGATCTTCTAGTTTGCACATGAGTCATCACATCACCAATAATTAGAGAAGGAGGGTGATTTTTGATTGTAGAAGTAAGCACTCCTCCCTCAATAAGTGTGTTGTCCTCAATCTCATCTTCTATGTTACCAATATCCTCTTCAGGCTCTCTTCCATCATCATCTGAATGAAACTCTTCATTTCTGTTTGAAGGTTCACCTTGTTCAAAATTATTGGAAGAGAAAATATGGTCAAAAGATCTGTCAACGCCTGGACCAAAGCTGTCAACGTTTGAGCTATCAACGCCTGAATTTGTTTTGTCAGCGTCAAAATTTCCTTTGTCAGCGCCTGAAAGATCATGCATGTTGTCAATGGGGGATACTTGAGGACCACCTTTTTCCTTTCCAGCAACAGCAACAGCAGCAAATGCATCCGTCCATATGGGAATAGTAACATACTCAAGTATGGGTGCTGATTTGTCTGCTTGTGATCCAACCTCTTTATCAACCTGTTTACCTGAAACATCAACATCTGGTTCTGCCACAACATTTGAAGTTACCTTCACAATGTTTGGATTAGTAACAGGCATATAAATTCAAAGTCCTGGATAGAGGTTCCAAGTCAAATAACCAATTTGGACCACTTTCAAGATCACTAGGTTTACTTTATAAAAACCTAACATGTACTTTTTCAAGTAATGTTTTTCTTTCTTAAGGTAAACTCTATATCCTCTACTCTGCACTGAATAACCCATGAAGTAGCCTTCATCACCTTTAGCACTAAATTTACCTAAGGCATCACTAGTATCCAACACAACTACATGACATCCAAAAGCTTTAAGAAAACCAGTATTAGGTTTCCTCCCCCAAAGTAACTCATATGGTGTTTTGTTATAATTCTTGTTGAATAATACCCTATTCTGAACATAACAAGCTGTATTCACAGCCTCAGCCCAAAAAGCAATGGGAAAGTGAGCATTAGCCAACATAGTCCTGGCTACTTCTATGAGGGTTCTATTCTTTATCTCAGCTACCCCATTTCGTTGTGGGGTTCTAGCTACACTAAACTCTCTAGTAATCCCTTTCTTGGCACAAAAGTCATCTAATAACTTATTTCTAAACTCACCACCATTATCACTTCTAAGTATCTTAACCTCATTACCAGACTTCTTTTCTATCTGGGTAATAAAGTTAATCAAAGTATCAGCAGTGTCACTTTTCAAAGCTAAAAAGAAAGTCCAAGTAAATCTAGAAAAATCATCAGTGGTGACAAAACAGTAGGATTTACCATTTAAGCTTTCTATAACTAGTTGGACCAAACAAGTCCATATGCAGCAAGTGAAGTGGTTTAGAACTAGAGTGCACTTGTTTAGACTTAAATGAGACCTTGTGCTGTTTGCCTTTAAGGCATGCAACACAAGAGTGGTCATGGTGGAAAGCCTTTTCAGGCAAACCATCAACCAAACCATGTCTCACAAGTCTGTTAATATTTTTAAAATTAATGTGCCCTAATCTTCTGTGCCAAAGATTACTCTCATCAACTGAAGCCTTAGCATATAGACATGACAGATTATTATTCATCCTAATCCCATTAAGATTCACATTATAAATGTCCTTATGCCTAGGTGTTCTAGAATCAATGAATTTATCTAGTATTTTAAAATCTTTGCTCAACACCAAGCATTCAGTATTAGTGAAAAGAACCTTATTTTTGTTATCACAAACCTGTGATACACTAAACAGATTATAGTCAAGTTCTTTTACCAGAAACATGTTTTCAAAACGCAAATTGTTGGTGAGTAGAGTTCCTTTGCCAGTGATAGTTCCATATCCGCCTCCAAAGTAAACTTTGTCACTATCCTTAATGGGAGTGAAGTTTATAAGATAATCTTCCTTCCCAGTCATGTGCCTAGAGCATTCACTATCCCAATAGCCATAATCATTAACCTGCTTTTGAATGCCCTGCACATAAAGAAAACAAATTAGTTTTCTTCGGGAACCCAAGCCTGAGCAGACTTGGATTCATTTGGTTGTTCAACAAGAACAGACTTAGTCCTTATGACAACCCCTTGTTCATCCCTTTTTGGATTAAACACCCAATTAACCCCAACTGGTTTTGTTATGACCTTTGAAATATAATGAAATCTGTTACAGGTCATAGAGATCCCATCTGAATTAGGGTTTTGGTTTTGCTTAGGTCTCCATGTCAAGCTAGAAGAAGCTTTAGACCCCTGTCCCTTTGATTGCAAATATTTACCATTACTTGGTCTGGCAACGTTTATTTCAGCGTTTAATTTCGTCTTATCAACACTGAAATTACCCCTATCAGTGTTGAACCTAGGGTTTGCTACAGGAACCCATTGTCTATTAGACCATGTATTAGTCTTCTGAAAAGGTCTTTGTCCATAAGTATTAGACCCTTTAGTAAAGAATGGGGCTGGTCTAACAACTTATGGACTTTGCTGGACAAAAGGTTTGGGTTTGACAGTGTTTGACTTTTTATCAGCGTTGACCTTTGAAGCATTGACACACTTATAGGCTAAATGTGAAAAACTTCCATACGTATAACAGGCTTTTCTAGACATAACTCTAGGTCTAGAAGAAAAGAAACCTGTCCCATTATCACTAATTTGGCTTTTTGGTGACCTAGGTTTTCTATACATTTCTACATATTTAATACTAGGTTTTCTATCAACGTTTAAGCCAAGGTCAACAGTCTTGCCAGTGGTTGGGTTTCTCACTTTGATAGGTGTAGACTCATTTGGGCTGTCACTAAGCATGCCACTCTTAACAAACAAGGTAGGGTTGGCTTTCTTCCATTGGTCCAAATCAGTCAACTTCTGCCTATATTCCTCTAATGGGGTAAGAACTCTTGGTGGAGGAATAAATTCCTCTTCTTGGAGTTCTGGTAAACCAGTCCAAGACAAGTCCTTTCTAAGGACACCATAGAAGTTCCCAGCAGGTGGTGGAACACCAGCATACTCTTTCATCCCAATCCTAGTCATATCCATAGAATCCCTTTGTTCACTAACACATTTTTCTAGGGTTTGGGAGGCTTTATCAAATCTCTGAATTTTAAGATCTACATTATCCTTATTTTTGATAGCCTCATCTAACTTAGCTTGTAAAGTACTATTAGCTCTTTCCATGATGTTTCTAATCTCAACTCTAGCATTTAAATCATGACTTAAAATATTGATTTGATCTTTTAGGTCAAACTCCATTTTCTTATACTCAGCTATAGTCTTTTCAGTTTGAGTAAGAGCAAGTTGATAGTTAGACAACTTGCATCTTTCATTAACCACATCTGTTGTCAATTTTAAAACTTCTTTGTTAAGTTTTTTAGTTTTTAGACGACAACCCTTACTACAAAATGCATCATCATATACCTCATTGTCTGATGAAGATGAGGAGTGTGCCATGAGAGCATAGTGAACATGCTCTTCTTCTTTCTTTTCTGCAACCAAAGCTTTGTTCTCTTCCTCATCCTTGGCCAAATAGCTCAAATCCCATCCAACACCATCAATTTCTTGCATGGCAACCATAGCTTTGGAATCCTAAGCCTTGATAATTTGGCTTGAGGGTTTTACAGCATCAGATCTTCTTGGAGATCTGTATTCTCTCATAAAGTGTCCCATTCGATGACAATTATAACACTTAACCTTGGATTTATCAAATCTAGCAGTGTCCTTAGCATTAAAAGTCATCTTCTTCTTGAATCTTCTATTCCATCTATTTGCCCTTGCAAGGGCCATATTCCACTTTATGTCCATCTCCTCCAAATGCTCATCACTAATTTGCTCAAGGTCCTCATATGTAATCGCTGAAACATTGGGCAAAGAAGCAATGTATGCACAAACAGTATCTAGATCAATACCAGCAGGCTTAACTCTTGGAGAGTCAACATTGTATGTGTCAGCTTTGAGTGTGAGGCGTTGACAAGGCTTAATCCAGCGTTGACACAAGCTGATCCAGTAACGGGGTGCATGTATGACTCCTTTTGATCAAATTGACCTTCACTATGTGAGAAGAAAGCCATATTTCCATTGGTAGATTTGCTTCCCTGATCCAAAAGAGTTTCATTCTCTACCAACCTTAGTTTATTGTAAACATCATCAAAAGTAGAACTTTTGTGAGTGTTATTAGCAATTATCGACCTTGCTTCAATCTTCCATACATCACCAATACTTTTAAGAAAAGTGGTGATGATATCAACATCACCAAGCACTATTCTCATAAAGGACAGCTTGCTTGTGATGTCTAGAAGTCTGCTTCTCACTCCACTTAGATTTTCATTGGGTTGAGCTTTGAAAACACCATACTCATGCAAGAGTTGCTTCTTTTTCTCTTGTATAGTATCAGCATTACCACCATAAGCAATTTCAAGGGCTGCCCAAAGATATTTTGCAGACTCAAAGCTTCTATATTTGTGCTGATTTTCTTGTCCCAAAGAGAGTTTGAGAATGCTTAGGGTTTTCATGTCATTCCTTCTCTTTGCTATGTCCTCAGATGAGACAGCTCTACCATCTTCAGGTTTTTCTTTTCGATCCCCTTCAGTAGAGCCTTGAACATTTGTTCTTTGTAAGATGGCAGCTGCAATCTTTTGAGCTTTATTGAATGTGTTTCCATATTCAATAATTTCCCATAGGGTGTAGTCATGGATTTGTAGATACTGTTCAAAGTTAAACTTCCACAGCTCAAAATTGTCTGGGTCTAGCATGGGAATCTTGATGGTGGGGGTTGAGGAGGAGGAGGAGTTTACTTCTGGGGTAGACATGATGTTTTTAGGGTTTCTTGAATATTAGGGTTTTTGGCGATTTAGGGTTCTTGTGTTCTTTAGATCAAAGTTTCTCAACAAGCTCTGATACCACTTGTTGATCCTAAACGTAGATCGATTTAGCTTGTGTAAACGAGATTAAATTAAGTTAAACACGTAGAGAAACTTTTTTGTGTAGAAAACAATTTAAGTATTATGCGAAATTAATACTCAAACAATAACACACAAACAATGTAAACCAAACTTTCACTTGATTGATAAAACAAACTTGTGTACAATGAAAGTGTTAAACGTATATCAAACATAAACCTAAAGGTCTCCTTTTATAGACATAAGGAGTCTTGTACAAGAGTCTACGTATCAGCTATTTTAGGTAAAGATAAACATAGAGAAATACATTGTTGATCATATCTTTACTAGAAACAAACTAGAAACATAATACGTGTAGACTAAGTCTTCTATCAGTGCTTGACTTCTTCCTATCAACGCTTGACTACTTCTTGTCAACGCTTGTCCTGTCAACGCTTGATTTCTTCTTAACAACGCTTCGATTGCTCTTGTCAGCGTCCAAGTGTACTGGCTACATTTTATTCCCAACACACATATGGTTTCGGTACTAAATGGAGAGGTTGGATTAAGGGTTGTTTGAATTCTGCTAGGGGGTCTATTCTTGTGAATGGTAGTCCGATTGATGAATTCAAATTCTACAAAGGTTTGAAGCAAGGTGATCCTCTTTCCTCCCTTCCTTTTCATCTTGGTTATGGAAAGTCTCCATTTTTTGTTCAATAATATCTTAATTGTTTGGCTTTTCAAAGATTCATATTGATAATTCGCTTACTTTATCTCATTTATTCTATGCGGATGATACGGTCTTCATTGATAATTGGGATAAATCTAATTTCATTACTATTGTTAATATGCTTAAATGCTTTTACTTATCGTCGGGTCTCAAGATTAACATTCATAAATGTAAACTTATGGGCACTGGAGTTTCCAACGAAGAGGTTAAGTTAGCAGCTGATTTCGTTGGTTGTATTACTTTATCAAGACATTTTAATTATATAGGGGTCAAAGTAGGAGGCTTCATTTCTCATATTAGCTCTTGGATGAGGTTGTTACTAAAGTATCTACTCGTCTTTCAAAGTGAAAGCTTAAAACGCTTTGCATTAGGGGTCGTCTTACACTTATTAAATCAGTTCTTAGCTCTATGCCTCTTTATCATATGTCGATTTATAAAGTTCCTCTTGGTGTGCTTAATAAGCTGGAATCCCTTCATAAGAATTTATTCAATGGTGTTGATTTTAAAGAGATGAAATTAGCTATCATTAGTTGGAATAAGGTTTTGGCTTAGAAAAACAAAGGTGGTCTTGGTGATTCTAGTCTTTTCACCGTTAACCGTGTTCTCTTTGTCAAATGGATTTGGAGATTTTTCTCTCGTGATTTGTCGCTATGGTCCTGATTCATAAAAGCTATGTATGGAGACGGGGGTTCCATGGACAAATCTCGTCCTTTATCTAGAAAGTCCACACATTATTAAAGAAGTGACTGCTCTAACGACAAAAGGTATTAACTTTTTTTATCCTTTATTAAAAGGAAAGTAGGAAATGGAGAGCACACCAGTTTTTAGGAGGAAGTTTGGTTAGATTATTGTCCACTGAAGTTGGTTATCCCTCATATGTATGCCCTGGAGTGTGAAAAAAGGTTAGTATTTCTGTTAAAATTTCTGATCCATCTTTATCGAGTTCCTTTCATCGTGAACTTAGAGGAGGAATCAAAGAACATCAATATTGTCTCCTTGTGGAAAATTGTTCTACGGTCATGTTGTCGAATAGTATATGTTAATGCAATAATGCCTAAAAACGTTACTTGCATTTTTCGGTCTCGCTTAGTTTTGATTACGACAATATGTAAAAAAAAGCATTTACGAAAACAACGAAAAACGAATTCTTGAGTTCAAGTATTTTTCATTTTACCCTTCTTCACTTAAGGTATGAATAAACAAGTATTAACCTTAATTAAGTGATCGATTGATTTAATCTTTTCTTAAAACTCACTTTTTATTAAGTGTGACAAGTTTTTAATTAAACTTTCTTTTTAAGAAAATGTTTTATTAAATTAAATATTTGAAAATTTGAAAATGGCATATTCCCTTTTGATTTAGAATATCCTTTCAGTATATTTTTATAATCAGATTAGACCTCCACCACTAAAGGACAAAAAGGGAGCGGAGTCTAGTCCGGCGGTTCCCTAGCACCTAGGCAGTTCCTTATCGATAAGGTACTGCCGGTTGAGATAAGGAACCGCGGGCAGATATAGCCGTTGGCCCTTTGTCCTATAAATAGTGGACCTTTCTTAGATTTTCAATTTACCTCTTTTGCACACAAATTTCCAGATTCAAACATACTTCTTAAATCACTCAAATCCTTGATCATTTGATTGATTACTACTTGTTTAGAAGTGAATCTATCTCATTCATCTCTTCCTCTTCAAGTGAAAAGAGAAGAACACTATCATTGTGAAGTGTTGAATCCACCACCAAAGATCCTTTGAAGATCAAATCTTATACATTTATTGTTGTGTAATAGTTGTGAAGATCCAAGTAGTTGTGTCTATTTGGAAGTTGTGTATGTACTAAGTATACTTGTGTAGATTGGTCCTAGTTTAACACCCCCAAATTACATTGCGCAGCGGAAATACACATTTGGGTGCTAAATACAAACATTGTTATACAAGACACTTTGAACAATCTCAAAATGATACATTAGGAATATAAAAGTAAATAATATAACAATTGTCTAAAACTTTCGATCCCTAGTAAAAAAATTTTAGAAATATCAGAGTCACATTTAGGTCCCCTAAAGACTTTATCAAATCCACAAATACTTTAACAAAGTGCTCGACCGTACAGTATTATTTCTATGACAAAAGGGAAAGAAATCCGTTTTAGACCAATCACCACAAAAGCAATCCACAATCCTTCTCCAGCAAGATCCACAATTCATCATCTTCAATACCTGAAATACATGCTTAAAATCATCAACACAACGGTTGAGCGAGTCTATAGGTTTTCCAAATCAACATTTGAACACAAGAGAAAAATCAATCAAGATCATTTAATAGAATTGTGCACATACAATCTATTAGTCAGACATTCTGGTATATAGCAATAGCTATTGAATTGTATTAAGCTCATGACACCGACCCTTTAACTTAGTCACCCACGCCTAAAGCCGGCATGACTAGATGAAATTCCAGGGCCCCTACTAGGGTATCAATTGCAGGAATACCAATTCTCATTCTCGTAAAATTATCCTTCCCAGAGGGTTACTCAGCGTAAAGCCGTGGTCTCAGATAGGGTCGTCAGCCCAATAGTACTATTAATAGAATAAGAGGCTATTCCCAACTCACAACATCAAGTCAGAAGATAGTTAACGGCTCATGAATTTAGGGACTTTTTCAATTTAGGTACTTATACAATTCAAAACAACAAGGGCAACAAAAGCAACATTCGGGTCCAAACAATCAATCATGACTTGTGTTCATTTTACTTTCAAATAGCATGTATCCCCCTCGCGGGTTTTAAAATCATTCGACACAATTACAAAAGCGAGGCTATAGACTCACCTGGAGTAATAGCAGTAGTAAGACGATCTTCAACGATAGTTGATGCCCGATAAACGCAAAAACCGCAACCTATCAAATAAGGCGCGTTCATCAATAATAAACTCGAATAAAATCCATAATTAACATCATCAAACTCAAAATAATGAAATCAAAACCAACCCAAAATGAAAACAATACAAGTGACCCTTTTACTTCATTCTATATGTTTACTCTATTAATTTATTCTTTCGATAAAAATCTGCCGGTACACACCAAATGTACGAGCTCATTTACCCCACTTAAACACATAAAATGCTTATGTTACTAATAAGAGATGTCACTTACTATATATAGAAAGACCTGTTAAAAGCCCATCAAAAGATTTTACCTTTAAAGTTCCCTGCTCGACACATCTTTGAACTACAAAAACCGGACTGTTTTACGTCACCGACTCGTACAACCATTTTGACCATTCTAAACAATCCCGTTTACAAATACGACACTTGGTTTTGAAAATAGACTCACAACCCTAAGTTTAGAACCAAACATCAGTCCTTGAATATTTTCACAACTCATTCTATAGTCCCCGAGATTCGATCCAAATATCGACAACAACTTCGGATTGTGTCAATACTCGTCTCCCGGTACACGAATAATCAAAACATCATAACTTCGCGCTCGTTTGGAGCTAGAAGCTCTATCTTATATCAAATCGAAGCTAAAAGAATTCTCTACAACGCTATGCTATTAGTTAAACCATTTTAAAACATTAAGGTACCCAAAAATGGGCTTGAACCTACTGATCTAAAACACCACTTTAAAAATCATGTCAAATCAATTTTTCAACCCATTTTAACCATTCTCATACTCCTAATATTACCCTAATATCATTTTAAACAACTTAACTAACTCATAACACTCTTGGATGATCATACCAAATTTTACCCACTCAAAATTTCCAACATGCAATTCTCAAAAATCAATTATAACAACACTAACAACATACCCACACAATAAAAAAAGATCAAATCACCATGGATCATAAAAAAAGAGTTGGTGCATGTGTATAAAATTTATACCAAAAGACGCACAATTTAATTTCCAAATATGGTCTTTTGTTAGATTTCTTGGATTCAACTTCAAAATCAAAAATCAAAAATTAAAAGCAACTTTTTAACAAATTTTTTGGCATGATCATCTCTTGATCATCATCAACAACACATGTATAAACATAAATTTGACCTACCAACTCTTGAAAAATCAACCTTCATGCATGTTGCTAAATTTAGTACCAAAAGATAGCCCTTGAAAATCTAAGAATGGGACTTGTTTTGTTTTAGCTTAGATCAAAGTAGAAATCAAACCAAAAATGGTTTAAGGTGGTGGTGTGGGTGACGGTAAACAAGAGAGAGGAGGGAAGGTGGGTTTGATTTTCTTTTCACACATTTTTGTATGTGTTTTTCTAAGTGGAAAAATTATTTATAGTGGTGGTGGTGGGTAGATTTTGCCAATTTGTGATAGTTTTGGTCCAAAATGAAATTAAATAGTTGTAAGGGTAGAATATATAAATTGTCAATTTTGAAAATATTCGAGGCTCGGGTTTCGTAAAAATACTTTTCAAAAATTAAAACGCACTCAAAATATGATAATAATATGATCCCGGTTCGACTTAATACGAACTTAAAATAAAAACGTCAAAAATATAAATATCGAGACAACAAATAATAAAGCATAAAATCTCGGGCATCCGTCGATATCGTGGTAACTAATAATCCTCACTATTAGTAAAAAGATAAAAATAAGACGTCCAACGTCGGTTTTAAATAAAACCATCAATCGTCATTTCATTCAACTCATCAAAAAAATTTCAAAATTATTCATAAAAATAATATTATATAATATTAAATAAATGACCTCGGCTTTGGGTTGTCACATCCTACCCTCCTGAAAGAGAGCAACGTTCATGCGCTCGGCCCCTCTTACATTCACATTCCATACCTCCAGGAAAAATGAGAACTCTTTTCCTTAAAGAAATCCTCATGCTTCCTTTACCATTTCTGATTCCACTTCTGGAATTCTCGTATCTTTACAATATAATCCTTACTATATTTCGACCTCATAAGAACTCTTCACAGTTCTTTCGTTGAAAAGCAACTTATCTTCAAGTTGAATTCCTTCCTTGTTGTTCTCAAAACAAATTTCACCTGCCATAACAACACCTTAAGCATAACCACGTTTCCCAATTTCAAACTCCATCGATTTCCTTTGATTGCCAACATAACCCTTCTGAAAATTCCTTGTTACTTAACAAACGATCTTTAACCCATACAATCTTATCAATATTGCCAATATCACTTCAAGTTCAGTCACTCAATTCCACCTACATTTCTGCAATACACCGAAAACAAATCTTACGTCCATAACTCACGATCTTTACCCTTCACAAATTGAAGTTCTTTATGTACCAATAGTAGTACAGCCTCATTACTAGCATGACAATCATCGTCTTATAAAAATTCCAACAATTTCTATGTCAACCACACACGTACAAGCATACCGTTCCATGTTCGAATCGTCCCTTCACTCTATCCATCAGTCTCCGTATAACACACAGTACTCAACTCAACTTTCATCTTTACCCAAACCAAATCGTATCGATTACTTGACTTGTGAGATTCCTTCATCACTAAGTCTCACTCTCTCAATTTAGATATGTTAGGAGTGCTCAATATACCATGTCTAACTTGGAATTACAACAAAATCCTTTCCATAGGTTTAACAAAATGTTGAAACCAATTATCTTGACATCCTTCTCAATTCAGACCACTAACTTAAAATTTCATATCCTTGCTATTAAGCCCACACTTCTCGTCATTACCAAAACTCAAATCTTAAAAGATTTTCCCCTTTTTCCCTGATAAGTGCATTAGCTACCACATTCGCCTTTTCCGGATGGCAGCGAATCTCGTAGTCATAATGACTCGCAGTCATAACCACCAACATACTCAAATATTCAAAATATATAACTGGTAATACTCTACTCATTTCCTTTATCATCCCAAGAAATTAATTATGAAGTAACTCTTATGATCCGTTATTATTACTTACTTGATTCCATACAAGTAATATTTCTACCATCTCAAAGCAAACACCACAACTACATAACCCTTATGAAACGCATCACAGCAAACTACAACTATAAATACTTCATACACTTTCAACAACGACAACATCGGTGCAGAACACAACCTACCCTTCAGTGTTTAGAATACAACTTCCTCATTTGATGGGGATCAGATCTCGAAACTTACAATTTAGATGTATAAGTGGGACTCACATATCCAATTCTTCTTAGTCAGCTTAATCAACGGTTTAACAATCAGTGAAAACCTTTTGATAAACCTCTGATTATTCCCAGCTTAAACCAAAGAATTAACAGATTTCCGTCGGCGTCGTTGGTACCGACCAATCATTGATCGTTTCAATCTTGGCCAGATCTTCACGAATACCTTTGCTGTCAATCAACTATCTTGGAAAACACAAGTATTTCAACTAACATTCACACAGAGGAAACTTTACATACAGTTTCTCTTCTTCCAACCATCCCAAAAATTTATCCTCATAGGCTACTTATGTTCCTCCTTTTCCCCTTGGAATAAAATAGAATATCTTCAATAGATATAATGACTAATTCATCCTAGCACATCTTACACACAAGATTCACCCAGTCCCTTAATACGGCAGACACGTTTGTCCAATCCAAAAATATCACTTACTACTTAAAGTACGTGCATCAAGTACGAAGAACAACTATAGGAATATCTTCCTTCTCTAACTCTCAGTTAATGATAACCAGGACTCAAAGCGATCTTTGAGTACACAGTGGATCCAAACAAGTTGCAAGGATCAAACGAATCATCAATCCTTGGTAATAGATACCGATTCTTGGCTGTCAATTTGCTAAACTCTCGATAATCAATACACATCCGAAACAATCCATCCTTCTTTGACAAACAACACAGACGATCATCACTGTAACGAAACTTAATCTAATACATCCTTATCCATCACTTCTCGCAGTTGACCGAATAACTCATTCCACTCTGACGGTGCAAAATGATAAGGCATACAAATACTACTCAACAGAACGCAACAGCACTACACAACGAAACGCAGAAGCACTACACTTATTGTTTACAACACTCAATCGACACGAACTCCACTTCATTGGGCGGCAGCAACTCTGCAAATCTTCAAGAAAACTTCATAATACTCTCAAATCATTAACAGATCTCCAAACTTCGCCTTAACTACCCTAACACTAATTACCTGAGCCAGGAATACATCATATCCCTCTTCTGCATACTTCTTAGTTTCCAAACAACATACTTCTCAAACGGAAAATTCACTCATCACCTCTCATAGTCAACACTCAGCTTCGCAGCAAAATCTAAACCAACAGCTATCAATTTATAGTGAAGATTAGTTTAATCTCAAGCATCAGCATTTCGCACCGCTAACCAATTCATACCAATAATCCACATCCAAAGATTCCAACTCTTTGAGCATCAAGTCGATACTAAACACCTACCTTCCTAAATTCGAGGAACACACTCTCAGTGTAAAACTAACACTAGCAACCTTTCCATCGGTTAACTCCACATCATAGTTAATTGTCAATCTTATTGACTCTTTGTTGATAAAACAACTAAATCTTTACATTTCTACAGTTTCTACCCGATCTGAAACCAAACAACATACTGACATAAAGAATCTCAAGTAAGAATATACCATTTACAACATCCAGACCTGAAGGTTCGTTAGCATCATTCAAACGTAAACCAGAGCGGCAGCATTCCTATCTTGTCAATTTCCTTTCCTTGGACAATTCCTTTGTTTGTATTCTTTCTCACCACGGCTAAAACATATCACTACTCCCGGGTACTAATTACAATGACTAATCCTCTTGTTATGCACTCAGCAGCTTTATGACCAGGTTTTCCTAATTATAGTCGCAATTGTGGAAAATTACCTACATGGTATAGAGTACAACAAACACACTTGAGATTTATCTTGTTACTTTCAGACACAATGACAACACAATTTTCCTCATTCCTTCCAGAGTTTAAATACTGATTTCGGTTATGTCTTTGGTTATTCTTGTTACTGTAATCCCCTCGAGTCTAACCTCGATTCTGGTTGGACTAAACAGATTCCCACTTTCTCTTATTGTTTCAACAATGCTATCTTTCCTAACTTGCACTTTCGTGTCCATTTAAATCAAACGTCCTCTAAACAGCTTCATCGAAATATTTAGGTCTTAAAGAAATAACCTCACCCTTGATATTACTAGACAATCCTCTAATGTACTGCTTCGTTGTTTTACGGTCATTCACAAAAGTATCAGGACATAGCAAATATAGCTCAGAAAATTTCCCAGTGAGCAGTAATATCATCGTTCCTTAGCACGAATTATCTCAATTCGGATTCAAACTGTCCTAGTTCCTTCTTAGGACAAGACCTAGCAGTCAATAGCCTTTTCATCACGGTCCATGCCTTACTATTATTCACAACCAATCCTAAAGTAGTCACTTGGTATTCCACCATCTTAGTGTACCATCCTGAAATATAGCAGCAGCAAATTTCACCTTATTAATTTCTGAACACCCAATAATCTCAAAGTACTCTATATCTTATCAATCCAACTATGCAATTCCAATGCACTACTAATACCACCAAACAGCGCATAACCACACTTCTGAAAACTAACATAAGTACATTCTCTTGAACTTGCAGAACAGCAGCAATACTATCATCTGGATCAACAGCATCCTCATTATTGTTAGCAGCATCGCCATTATTTTCAGCAACATCATCATTATTCTCAGCAGCATCATCATTATTCTCAGCAGCATCATCATTATTCTCAGCAGCACAACTAACCCCAGCATCTTGATTCCTGGCAGCACGATCAGCTCCAAATGCTCTAGCAATAACTTGTTCGATCATAGTGTTCACAGTAGCAGTCGTTAGTTTTGGCAACATATTTCAAGAAACTTAGTCACGTAGCGATCTACTAATGACATAAATATGATTCCCCTACCCTTTCTTCCATCATCACAGAAGAAAGAAACATGATAAGTATACATATCAAGATAAAAGAAGGAATTCTTTATCAGGACATCTCATGGATACTACATGCACGAACAACCTAAACTACAATGGTTCATCAACCAAAACTCAAAAGAGTTAATAAAGGCACATCATAGATCATGAGGGTAATTCAGATTGTGTTGAGGATTCAACAAAATAGTGGCAATGTCTGTCACTACAATCATCTACCAAACAAACTTAAAAGATAATAAGTTCCATCACAATGCTATGACACAAGGTTTAAATAAATTCGATCACAAAAAGAAAATAAGATACAAAGAAATCCATCACGCGATTAGTTCCTTAGACAGCAGCTCCTCATCCTCCTTAACATTGTTGTCAGCTACATCACATTCGTCTATTTCCCTTTTCACACCTCAAGGTCAAATCCATAACCCGATGGCAGCTCACTCTCAAAATCCAAATACTCACTCCTACGCGACAGATTAATCACAAGACAAATCTCAGTACAACTTTCAACTTTCCTAAACATCCAAACTCTACTCAAAATTGATCTCACATGAGGCTCCCACTCACTCATCCCTTCAAAACTTACCTACTTCTCTTTAAACCTTTCAATTCAAACACACAGATTCATCACAATCGACCCAAGACTAGCAATCTCATCCATCTTCCAAGTCCTAACAAACTCAATTCTTCACATACCAAATACATCCTTTAAAACCACCTTTCTTTCACATCAACCTCCTAATCACACCAATTTCAACCGCATATCTATCATACATCAACTAATCAAACTTCCTCATACCCAATATAAGTCGCAAGAAATCAGTTGTAAAATCGTTCAACATCTGGTCTACTGTCCCAGACCCTCGACAATATATAAGGTCATTATTTAAAATTCTATACATATTCATTACATAAAGAAAATTACGATAACCAGTACTCAAAGTACTTTCAACAACATCAATACATCATCAATACATCATCAATACATCATTATATATCATCATAGTATTTACTTAATAAATACTTTAAAATCATTTCAATATTAAGGGATACATCAGCTATAAAACAATACAAAACAAATAATCTTATCGGAGCCTTGCGGAGAAGTTGCATTGCTTTTGTAAAATATTTTCGACACCAAAGTTATAGTATAGGACATTTTTCAAAAATCGACCTAATTTGCTATAACTAAAAATCTCTGATTACCAATCTTTAACACCCCCAAATAAAATTGCGTAGCGGAAATACACATTTGGGTGCTAAATACAAACATTGTTATACAAGACACTTTGAACAATCTCAAAATGATACATTAGAAATATAAAAGTAAATAATATAACAATTGTCTAAAACTTTCGATCCCCAGTAAAACAATTTTAGAAATATCAGAGTCACATTTAGGTCCCCCAAAGACTTTATCAAATCCACAAATACTTTACCAAAGTGCAGGACCGTACAGTATTATTTTTATGACAAAAGGGAAAGAAATCCGTTTTAGACCAATCACCACAAAAGCAATCCGCAATCCTTCTCCAGCAAGCTCCGCAATTCATCATCTTCAATACCTGAAATACATGCTTAAAAACATCAACACAACGGTTGAGCGAGTCTATAGGTTTTCCAAATCAACATTTGAACACAAGAGAAAAATCAATCAAGATCATTTAATAGAATTGTGCGCATACAATCTATTAGTCAGGCATTCTGGTATATAGCAATAGCTATTTAATTGTATTAAGCTCATGACACCGACCCCTTAACTTAGTCACCCGCGCCTAAAGCCGGCATGACTAGATGAAATTCCAGTGCCCCTACTAGGGTATCAATTGCAAGAATACCAATTCTCATTCTCGTAAAATTATCCTTCCCAGCGGGTTACCCAGCGTAAAGCCTGGTCTCAGAGAGGGTCGTCACCCCAATAGTACTATTATTAGAATAAGCGGCTATTCCCAACTCACAACATCAAGTCAGAAGATAGTTACCGGCTCATGAATTTAGGGACTTTTGCAATTTAGGTACTTATACAATTCAAAACAAGGGCAACAAAGGCAACATTCGGGTCCAAACAATCAGTCATGACTTGTGTTCATTTTACTTTCAAATAGAATATATCCCCCTCGCGGGTTTAGAATCATTCGACACAATTACAAAAGCGAGGCTATAGACTCACCTGGAGTAATAGCAGTAGTAAGTCGATCTTCGACGATAGTTGATGCCCGATAAACGCAAAAACCGCAACCTATCAAATAAGGCGCGTTCATCAATAATGAACTCGAATGAAATCCATACTTAACATCATCAAACTCAAAATAATGAAATCAAAACCAACCCAAAACGAAAACAATACAAGTGACCCTTTTACTTCATTCTATATGTTTACTCTATTAATTTATTCTTTCGATAAAAATCTGCCGGTACACACCAAATGTACGAGCTCATTTACCCCACTTAAACACATCAAATGCTTATGGTAATAATCAGAGATGTCACTTACTATATATAGAAATACCTGTTAAAAGCCCATCAAAAGATTTTACCTTTAAAGTTCCCTGCCCGACACATCTTTGAACTACAAAAACCAGACTGTTTTATGTCACCGACTCGTACAACCATTTTGACCATTCTAAACAATCCCGTCTACAAATCCGAGACTTGGGTTTGAAAATAGACTCACAACCCTAAGTTTAGAACCAAACATCAGTCCTTGAATATTTTCACAACTCATTCTATAGTCCCCGAGATTCGATCCAAATATCGACAACAACTTCGGATTGTGTCAATACTCGTCTCCCGGTACACGAATAATCAAAACATCATAACTTTGCGCTCGTTTGGAGCTAGAAGCTCTATCTTATATCAAATCGAAGCTAAAAGAATTCTATACAACCCTATGCTATTAGTTAAACCATTTTCAAACAGTAAGGTACCCAAAAATGGGCTTGAACCTACTGATCTAAAACACCACTTTAAAAATCATGTCAAATCAATTTTTCAACCTATTTTAACCATTCTCATACTCCTAATATTACCCTAATATCATTTTAAACAACTTAACTAACTCATAACACTCTTGGATGATCATACCAAATTTTACCCACTCAAAATTTCCAACATACAATTCTCAAAAATCGATTATAACCACACTAACAACATATCCACACAATAAAAATAGATCAAATCACCATGGATTATAAAAAAATAAAAGTTGGTGCATATGTATAAAATTTATACCAAAAGATGCACAATTTAATTTCCAAATATGGTCTTTTGTTAGATTTCTTGGATTCAACTTCAAAATCAAAAATCAAAAATTAAAAGCAACTTTTTAACAAAATTTTTGGCATGATCATCTCTTGATCATCACCAACAACACATGTATAAACATAAATTTGACCTACCAAATCTTGAAAAATCAACCTTCATGCATGTTTCTAAATTTAGTACCAAAAGATAGCCCTTGAAAATCTAAGAATGAGACTTGTTTTGTTTTAGCTTGGATCAAAGTAGAAATCAAACCAAAAATGGTTTAAGGTGGTGGTGTGGGTGACGGTAAACAAGAGAGAGGAGGGAAGGTGGGTTTGATTTTCTTTTCACACATTTTTGTATGTGTTTTTCTAAGTGGAAAAATTATTTATAGTGGTGGTGGTGGGTAGATTTTACCAATTTGTGATAGTTTTGGTCCAAAATGAAATTAAATAGTTGTAAGGGTAGAAAATATAAATTGTCAATTTTGAAAATATTTACGAGGCTCGGGTTTCGTAAAAATACTTTTCAAAAATTAAAACGCACTCAAAATATGATAATAATATGATCCCGGTTCGACTTAATACGAACTTAAAATAAAAACGTCAAAAATATAAATATCAAGACAACAAATAATAAAGCATAAAATCTCGGGCATCCGTCGATATCGTGGTCACTAATAATCCTCACTATTAGTAAAAAGATAAAAATAAGACCTCCAACGTCGGTTTTAAATAAAACCATCAATCGTCATTTCATTCAACTCATCAAAAAAATTTCAAAATTATTCATAAAAATAATATTATATAATATTAAATAAATGACCTCGGGTTTGGGTTATCACACTAGCTACGATTAGGGCTCGACTTTTAGCTTAGAGTCGGAAATTGGTTAAGCGACGTGTACGGTTTTCTCCACCACAAGGAGCTTGTTGTGTAGTGAACTCTCGAGTAAGGAGTACTCGAGGAGTGGACTAGGAACAAGGAGTGAGCTTCGTTGCCGAACCAATATAAATCCTTGGTGTTTGGTTTGATCTTTCTTTACCCTTAACTCCTTACATTCCTTATTCTTTGTGCATATATATATTAGTTAGTATTAGTTTAGTTTAACGATCATTGTTCATATTGTGAATAAGAAGATTTCACTTATTTCCTCAAGTCTAAGTGTGGAACCCTTGGTTTCCTCGATCTTTTAGCTACTAGGAATGCATCATGTTCATATGATTAGATAATCAAATCGGAATTACAACACGACACATTAACAAGGTGTTTAAGGCACAAGACACATGAATTAAAATAAAAGGATTGTTTATTATATTAATAACAACAATCACTAGACGTGTATGCATTGAATCCCACGTCTAGTCGACACACGCTTTAGGTTTACATTGTGTATGAGTGATATGAATAAACCGAATACCCTTGGTTCCTTTTATGTGTAAGGATTAGGGTTTACAAGAGATAATATCATATAAACATGTAAATCTTCTATTCAAGTAAACTTATACATAATATATTCTGCATACTTATCTAAATAGAAGCTTCTAACAACACTTGTCTACGTTTCTGCCAATGCTTGGATTACATGTATAACACCCCCACAAATGCTATGCGCAGCGGAACTACAACATTTGGGTGCTACGTAGTTATCATCACACATAAGGTATATTAAACGACTCAAAGAGACGTAAAAGTTTAAACATAAATTAAAGATTGATTAGATCATCAAAGTCTACAGTTTTCCAATTCCCAAGATGATACAAAACAGAGTTTGCGTTTAGGTCCCCACTGAATCTCAACCCAAAAGTACATTTTCGTTCACATGACATAATATAAAATATTTAAGTGCTAAAAGGGAAGAAAAACAAAGTAGACCGCCAAGCCACAACAACTTCCATCCTCGCATGCTCCGCTGCCTTCAATCTTGGTTACCTGAAACACATGCTTAAAACCGTCAACACAAAGGTTGAGCGAATCTATAGGTTTATCAAATCATAAGTTGAACATAAGTATTAAAACGAATCATGACCGTTTAATAGCATTGTCGTACTCACAATCTATTATTCAAGGATATGACAATTGTGTTTAAGCTCATGACACTAATCCGTTAACTCAATCACCCGCGTAATAATTACCGGCGTGATTCAGATGAAACCAGTGCCCCTACTAAAGGCATCAGTTGCAATTATACCTTATCTCTTATACAAAAATAATCTACCGCAAAACTTACTCAACGTACAGCTTCTCGGCTAGCATTGGGTCGTCAGCCCCGTAGTACTACAATTTGTATAAGCGGCTATTTTCAATCCATACTAGGATTAAACAATAGTTAATAGTTCATGAAATTAGGGCATTTTGCAACTAGGTACTCAACACAATTCAAGGCAACATTCGGGTCCAACAATCATTCATGACTTATGTTCATTTTCATTTAAATAGCATGTATCCCCCTCGCGGGTAAAATCATTTGAAATAAGTAAAGAGCGAGGCTATAGACTCACCTTAAGTAGTAGTGGTAGTATTAGTAACTACGGCGTAAACGAAATCGATCACCGACGATGAGGATGCCCCGAGAAATCAAATACAACACCTAACGAATAAACACGTAATGAATCAACACATTCAAGTACCTTCAAGTACTGTATGTACATAATTAAGAACACTCAAGGTTCATATAAACTCACGCCAAAAATCCATACAAGTGATATTTACTAGACACGTCCAATTTTATACTTTATTAGAACTATTACTCATTTTACAATTCTGCCGGTACATACCGAATGTACGGGCTGTTTTACCCCACTTAGACCACTCCTAAAAATCTGAGAAAATTTGTAAAAATCACTTATAATCTGTAGAAACCCCATACCAAATTTCAGAAAAAGTTTTCACTTCTAAGACCTTCTGCCCGACACATCTTTGAAGTACAAAATTCGGACAGTTTTGCACACTCGACTTGTAAGATCATTTTGACCATCTTAACCAATACCATTTGCAAATCCGACTCTTGATTATGAAAATAGACTCAAAATGCTAAGTTTAGGGCCTGAGAACAGCCCTTGACCATTTTTGAAACTCAACTTATAGTCCCCGAGATTTGACCCAGTATCGACAACAATTTCGTATTGTGTCGATACGCATCTCCCGGTACACGAAAATTCAAACTAGCGTAACTTTTGACTCGTTTGGAGTCAAAAGCTCTATCTTATACCAAAACGAAGCTAAAAAGAAGCTCTACCACAATATCCTATCATCTCAACCTGGACTTAGACTTAAAACCACGCAAAATACCCCTAAAGTTTCTGATCTAAAATGACTCTATCAAAATCATATCAAAACATCTTTTTGACCCATTTCAATCATTCCTATACCCCTAATAACATCCAATAAACATCCTAATCAAATCACAAAACCCTAAATCACTTCTATGATCAACCTTCATCAAAACCCAAATAATGAAAATAAAAATCAAACCATAAAAATAATTAATTAGACAACAATAACATAATATAAGAACCTTACCAACAATAATCAAGATCAAACAACCACCAAAATCAAAAACCCATTTGTGGTCGTGGGTTTTGATAAGCAAGAACACCAAAAAAAACTTTTCCAAGCTTCCATATTTCAAATTCACGTTCCTAAACATAATTAAACACAAACCCATAAGGTTAATTAGATCAAAACATAATATTTTTCAAAATATTTCAAAAATTAGATCTAAAAAAAATGTTGTTGCATGTTGTAAATTAATGGTGGGATTTACTTATCTTGATGTTAGAAACATGGGTCTTTGATTAGATTTTTCAAAATCAAATTTTTGTGGTGGTTTTGGGTGGTGGATTGTGGTGGCCGGCGGCCTAGAGAGAGAGAGGAGAGTGTGTGTAAAATTTTGAATGAGAAAATGAGGAGTGTGTGTGTGAAAAATTCCTTTTATATGCAAGGGAGGGTAGAAAGTGTCATTTTAGTCTTATTTTGGCCATAGTTGTAAGATATCTTTTTAAAAAGGCAAAAATGGTACCTAGTAAGTTTTTATAAATTTACGAGAGTCGGGTTTCGTCCCGGCTACCTCAAAATACTTTTAAATGGTTCAAACACACACAAAACGATTATACATATGGTTCCGACTCGACTTAACACGTAATAAAAATAAAAATCTCGAAAAACTCAAATATCGATCAATCGATAATAAAATGTAAGTTTTGGGCATTCGTCGGTATCGTAGTCGTTATCGGTTCTTCTTAAATCGTCAAACGTTAAATTACGACCGTAAACGTTGGTTTTAACTTAAACCGTCAAATAAATCCACGATAAAAATTCTTAAAAATTTCAAAAATATACGTAAAATAGGATCAAATAAATGACGTTGGGCTCGGGATATCACATCCACAAGTGAGCCATAACTTAAGAGAGATGCTCATACTGAACAGCTTTTGAGACAATAACTTAGCATTATACGGCACATTCACGGGTCTTACATCCTCCCCTCCTTAAAGGAGCGACGTCCCGGCGCTCTCCGGTTCTTATACTCGCATTTCGTACTACTAGAAAGATGGGGGTACTTCTTACTATAGAGGTATTCACGTTCCAATATGGACTTCGGTTCACGTCTCGGGTTCCATCACACCTTCACAATGAGTATTATACCTTGCTTTAATTCTCTTAATATCTCGATCCATGATCTCCACTTCAATTTCCCAAATTCTTCCTACGGTTATCAACACGTCTCTTTTCAAAGCTTTTCGCGGTTAGCAAGTGATTCTTAATCTACACCATCCCTTTCGTAGTCTCTCGAATCATCTCAAGTCCATTCAACTGACTTTTTCCTACTTCATTCTATCCAACTGGCGATCTACATTTTCATCAACATTTTCTTCAAATGCTGTAGCTTCATTGTTAACAGGGTAAATGTCGTTGTACAAAGGTACTACCAACGGCAAGTGTCGACCTCAACAATTATCAAAATCAATCACACACGTTCGAATCGTCCTTTCACTTAGTTTCATCGTCTCATAAAAATAATTATTCACAAAATAAAATCGCACGGGTCGCACATAACCCTATTGAAAACGTTCAAAATATACAAGACGAAGTAATTAATACTAGTCGTACAAAATAACCTTATTGCAATATTACGCACATGCAAACCTAGTTCGTCAAAAACGAATTCATCGATACAAAATCATTCGACGTATACATAACTCTCTCGAAAACATCACAATCCAATCAAACACAAAAGCCATTATGAAGCACAAACAACCACATTACGACATGTTTGCAACATAGCCAAACCATGCCAAGCCAATCAGTTTAATCAATTTAACTCATGCTTGCTAATCAGCCAAGCCATGATAAAATAAGAAATATTTGGCATGATTCTCAGATGAGTCCAGTCAAAAGAAAATTGCAATATTACGAAGATTCACAAGCTTGGTAGCTATGGATGCATATCCAAAAAGAAAGAAAAATACATACATATGTCATCGCCATGTGCTCACACACGGATCCATACCCAAAAGAAAACATTACGAGAACACCATCTCACTTTCGTCCCAAACGTGGTCAAAATCTCAATAAGCATCGCCGTTCACAGTTATAAATATATTACATGGCACGTGTTTTTCATGATCAGACTTCATTGGACAACGTCGTCTCAAGTTCTCACAACTTACGATCACTCGACCAGATCACATACAACATAAACACATAAAAGACAAGGGTTCACCATAAAAACTTCGACTGTGTTTATCCATCGTTTAACCATCGATAATCAAGGATGGTTGAGTCAAGCAAAGAGGATTCCTCACTTAAATAAACGAAGACGACAATGGAATTGTCTTCCAACTACCGATGCACAGTTGGTAAACTTCAACAGTTTATCGCGTGTCGTTAAACATATCAAAAGAACGAGAAGAGAAAAATAAATAAATAAATAAGGTACAATACGTTTGATGCAGGAGAAGTCTTCTTTATTTCCCTCGGAGTTATTCGAACTCGGAGTTCCTCTACTTCAGCAGTCTTCTATTTTTGTTAAAAACTCTTCTCAGTGTCGATACGAGCCCCTTAGGTATTTAATCAACACCCTCATGATTCCGATGAAATTCGCATGTTACATTCAACACATAAAACATTTTCCAAAATTACTCGGTCAAGGTGACTTACTAAGTCAACACAAAATGAAAGAAAAGATTTCAAGGAAACACAAGAAAATTAAAAAAAATTTCTTTAGGAATCAAGGAGAATACGATTACTTGCATAAGGATCCACCATTTTTAAAAGCGTTTTCATCCAAACATTTATCAAAAACACTACCGGTTTTAAAGATGACCAATTGACTTGAAACTGCATCGCCCTTCCAAAACTATGCATAACTAGCTAGATCATGCATACTTGAGGACCAAGCAACGACAATTAGCAAAACAGGACTCTTCCCGAATTATGCATAGTTAGCTAAGCTGTGCATAATTGAGGATCGAGTGACGACACAAACATTATTAATTACATACCAAATATGACTACAAAAGTTTTCGACCTAATCTTCAAAATAATTAAACCATTTGAAATGAAATTTGAAATGGGAAAATATTGTTACCATCGTTTTAAGAAACACATCAAACATTTTTCGTCTACTTTGGAAACATACATTACTTTGCCTATTTATGAGAAAAAAAATGAATAAATAATTAAGTAAATAAATCGACACCATTTACATTTGGTTAAACGAAACAGTTCACACTCATACATATTTTCAAAATAGACTACTCACAAAATAACGGTAAGGTGGTTCATGATTAAAGATCATTTCAAGCACAACAAGTAATAAAATCAAAAATCAATGAGATCGAACGAGGTAAACGAGCAATATAATTGCCAGCTAAAATTAACTACATCAGAAACGAAAAATACTTCAAATATATGACAAAAGTCTCGGGATAACAATAGCGATCTACGAATACATGGAGTAAAAATTAAATATCAACACAAGCGTCAAAAATAAAACGACGATCATAATTCCCATCGTCTCGAGTTGCACACACATTCCACCAAGGGTATACGGGGAGAGGAGAAGAATCAACTGGTCGAATAGAAATAATTTCACCAAGAGGATCGAGTTCTTTCACCTCTAAAATTCGGTAAAGCGGCTTCGCCTCCTCGCTTTGTTCAATATAAATAAATAACCAATTTAATGAAGATTTATAGCATCATTCAAGTAAATACAAAATTTTAGGTTCCATTAACCGAAAGAAGAAAAGTTACGGCGTCCATAAAGAGGACAAAAATACACCGGGTGACATACCCATATTTTCAAGTAATAGCGAAGTAGTACTTTAAAAATAAGTAATGATTTCATACCATATACAATATTAAAATAAACAATCACATGACTACTCAAGTTCAGATATAGACTCGCAAAGTCGAAGAAGAGATGCCGTACGATCGAACCATCGTGACTCAAAACATTATATATACATCTTTATTAAATAATGCACAGGTAGGCGTGTGTTGGGTAATCCACTTGCGTATTCTAATTAGTGTTACCATGTACCTTGTAAAAGCGAGCATTTACACATTTTTAATTTGTGTTACACCATTAAAGAATTTATACCTTTCATTTTTCAATCTTTACGAAGTTTTCATTTCTGGAAAAATTTCAATCTCTCGGAAATTATTAACATTAGTAGATGTGGTGACTCGGTCATCATAATCGACAAATCATTAGGTTTGAAAATCTCCATACTTGTGTCAAAATCTCGTTAATGTTCATATCTTAAGTACCAAAAACGTACATAGTAAGAATTCTCAAAGTTTTACATTATTATTATTACGACTCATCTTATCATATATATACCTATCCAATACAACTCGAATTTGTCCAATTAACTCTTAAAAATCAACCTTTGACTTTTTATTAAACACATGTGTTCCTTAAAACTGATTTGTTAAATCGTATTCGCGCTATTCGACTCAAATGATAAAGAGGTTTCATATGGTATTATTTCGGATAACTTACTGATTTTAGTCGACACTTGAATCTCGATAATAATAATAAAATAAATAATCAAAATGCTTGTTTCAATAATTCTGAAATGTAGAAAATTTAACTTTTAACTCTTAACCCATTATCAAACGGTTTTTAACATTAACACATCTCGCAGCGGAATAAAACAAAAGATTTTTCAAACGATTTTAAACAAGCATCATTGAATTATGCATAGTGATTCTCTATTACGACAATTAAACAAACAAATGATTTCCAATGACGTTCCATCAATGTTTAAAAATTTATTTCAAGCGTTAGAATTTCTCACTTTAAAGTGTACATTCCGATTTTTATCCTAGTTTATTCGCTACAACAAGTAATGTGTTCTAGTTTATACCAATGCATACGTAACATAACCTTATGTTTAAAATAAAACCAATGTTACAAAGTTTTTAGCTCCAAAATATATGACCAATTCTTCTACTCATGTTTTATATTACAAGATACGCCAAAAGTTTGCTACATTGACCCGAAAATTAATTCATACTAAATCCAAAGTTACATATACTCAATAGTCATATCGTAAATTTTATTATAAACTCCTTTTTAAAATTATATTAAACAAATTCTTAACAATTCCATCACTAGCTTCTAGTATCAAATTATTAATATATATATAAAACAAGGATTTTACGAGTAATATAAATTACTTATTATGATGTACCAACCAAGGTTGAAGGAAAAATAGTTTCACTTTGTCACTTTACTCTCTATAAGAGTTTTACTTGTTACAAGACGTATCATAGGTCATTTTTATCCAAAAATTTCATTCACCATTTATTTAATATGTAAAACACTTTATGTTTAAATCATTCGATCAACAAAGTTTAATGCTTATTTAACTCGCGCAAATGCCGGACCTCGTCATGTATAATATCGAACTCAAAATAATGAAACAACAAAAACAAAATGAAATAAACGAAGCGAGAATACGTATGTCAACTAAGTGTTGTTATCGGCCTCAGATGAGTCTCGAAATTGTACACCACAAAATTAACAAAAACCAACCAAATTTCAAGTTGTCGCGATTGATCACAACGCTAGTCTATTTTTAAAATGCATATTTAAATTCAAGTAGGATGATAAAAAAGATTAAATGGCGATACGCCTCAACCACGTTTCATAATATACACATATGATTCGTCGCTACGATGTATACATCGTTGATTATACTTCGGCTATACTATAGTTACACGAACTAATATATCAAACCCATAAGAATAAGGGAAATAAAAATAGTACGTTCATAATTTACGTTCCAAAAAGAAGGTGTCCAAGAATGACACATCACGGTGCGATAAAGACAATCGGGATCAATCTAGTCGATATACAATATGTTACGAAGCATTATTTACATATCTAGATTATCAAACAAGGTTCACACTCGGTTATTCGAGCAACAAATTAATTATCAAGATCGATAATTAGCGGTAAGGCCGAATTCTCAACAAAACCGCATTTTAAATGTACGATAATCACCCAAGGACCATTGTTTCGCGTGAAATGCCTTCAAATACCATATTATATATATACTTATACATACAACCATTCCTACATACACGTAGGATTACAACGCGGTGTTGCCATGTAATGCAATGTAGCCCGTTATGCCAAATACATGCAACATATATGATAGCCGTATAAATGTTTGTAAATTACGATGATAAGTACCCAACGTACATAATAATATATCTCAATATATATCATAGTATTTACTTACTAAATACTAGAAAATTCATGTCAGTTTTGAGGGATACATCTAAAATATAAAGCAATGCTAAAGAAATCTTACCGGAGCCATGCAGGATAGTTGTGTGCTTGGACAATTTCTTACGACACCAAAAGTTATAGTTTAGGATTTTTCAAAATGACCTAGTTCTCTATAACTCATGGCTCTTACCAATCTATAACACCCCCACAAATGCTATGCGCAGCGGAACTACAACATTTGGGTGCTATGTAGTTATCATCACACATAAGGTATATTAAACGACTCAAAGAGACGTAAAAGTTTAAACATAAATTAAAGATTGATTAGATCATCAAAGTCTACAGTTTTCCAATTCCCAAGATGATACAAAACAGAGTTTGCGTTTAGGTCCCCACTGAATCTCAACCCAAAAGTACATTTTCGTTCACATGACATAATATAAAATATTTAAGTGCTAAAAGGGAAGAAAAACAAAGTAGACCGCCAAGCCACAACAACTTCCATCCTCGCATGCTCCGCTGCCTTCAATCTTGGTTACCTGAAACACGTGCTTAAAACCGTCAACACAAAGGTTGAGCGAATCTATAGGTTTATCAAATCATAAGTTGAACATAAGTATTAAAACCAATCATGACCGTTCAATAGCATTGTCGTACTCACAATCTATTATTCAAGGATATGACAATTGTGTTTAAGCTCATGACACTAATCCGTTAACTCAATCACCCGCGTAATAATTACCGGCGTGATTCAGATGAAACCAGTGCCCCTACTAAAGGCATCAGTTGCAATTATACCTTATCTCTTATACAAAAATAATCTACCGTAGAACTTACTCAACGTACAGCTTCTCGGATAGCATTGGGTCGTCAGCCCCGTAGTACTACAATTTGTATAAGCGGCTATTTTCAATCCACACTAGGATTAAACAATAGTTAATAGTTCATGAAATTAGGTCCTTTTGCAACTAGGTACTCAACACAATTCAAGGCAACATTCGGGTCCAACAATCATTCATGACTTATGTTCATTTTCATTTAAATAGCATGTATCCCCCTCGCGGGTAAAATCATTTGAAATAAGTAAAGAGCGAGGTTATATACTCACCTTAAGTAGTAGTGGTAGTATTAGTAACTACGGCGTAAACGAAATCGATCACCGACGATGAGGATGCCCCGAGAAATCAAATACAACACCTAACGAATAAACACGTAATGAATCAACACATTCAAGTACCTTCAAGTACTGTATGTACATAATTAAGAACACTCAAGGTTCATATAAACTCACGCCAAAAATCCATACAAGTGATATTTACTAGACACGTCCAATTTTATACTTTATTACAACTATTACTCATTTTACAATTCTGCCGGTACATACCGAATGTACGGGCTGTTTTACCCCACTTAGACCACTCCTAAAAATCTGAGAAAATTTGTAAAAATCACTTATAATCTGTAGAAACCCCATACCAAATTTCATAAAAAGTTTTCACTTCTAAGACCTTCTGCCCGACACATCTTTGAAGTACAAAATTTAGACAGTTTTGCACACTCGACTTGTAAGATCATTTTGACCATCTTAACCACCATTTGCAAATCCGACTCTTGATTATCAAAATAGACTCAAAATGCTAAGTTTAGGGCCTGAGAACAGCCCTTGACCATTTTTTAAACTCAACTTATAGTCCCCGAGATTTGACCCAGTATCGACAACAATTTCGTATTGTGTCGATACGCATCTCCCGGTACACGAAAATTCAAACTAGCGTAACTTTTGACTCGTTTGGAGTCAAAAGCTCTATCTTATACCAAAACGAAGCTAAAAAGAAGCTCTACCACAATATCCTATCATCTCAACCTGGACTTAGACTTAAAACCACGAAAAATATCCCTAAAGTTTCTGATCTAAAATGACTCTATCAAAATCATATCAAAACATCTTTTTGACCCATTTCAATCATTCCTATACCCCTAATAACATCCAATAAACATCCTAATCAAATCACAAAACCCTAAATCACTTGTATGATCAACCTCCATCAAAACCCAAATAATGAAAATAAAAATCAAACCATAAAAATAATTAATTAGACAACAATAACATAATATAAGAACCTTACCAACAATAATCAAGATCAAACAACCACCAAAATCAAAAACCCATTTGTGGTCGTGGGTTTTGATAAGCAAGAACACCAAAAAAAAACTTTTCCAAGCTTCCATATTTCAAATTCACGTTCCTAAACATAATTAAACACAAACCCATAAGGTTAATTAGATCAAAACATAATATTTTTCAAAATATTTCAAAAATTAGATCTAAAAAAAATGTTGTTGCATGTTGTAAATTAATGGTGGGATTTACTTATCTTGATGTTAGAAACATGGGTCTTTGATTAGATTTTTCAAAATCAAATTTATGTGGTGGTTTTGGGTGGTGGATGGTGGTGGCCGGCGGCCTAGAGAGAGAGAGAGGAGAGTGTGTGTAAAATTTTGAATGAGAAAATGAGGAGTGTGTGTGTGAAAAATTCCTTTTATATGCAAGGGAGGGTAGAAAGTGTCATTTTAGTCTTATTTTGGCCATAGTTGTAAGATATCTTTTTAAAAAGGCAAAAATGGTACCTAGTAAGTTTTTATAAATTTACGAGAGTCGGGTTTCGTCCCGGCTACCTCAAAATACTTTTAAATGGTTCAAACGCACACAAAACGATTATACATATGGTTCCGACTCGACTTAACACGTAATAAAATTAAAAATCTCGAAAAACTCAAATATCGATCAATCGATAATAAAATGTAAGTTTTAGGCATTCGTCGGTATCGTAGTCGTTATCGGTTCTTCTTAAATCGTCAAACGTTAAATTACGACCGTAAACGTTGGTTTCAACTTAAACCGTCAAATAAATCCACGATAAAAATTCTTAAAAATTTCAAAAATATACGTAAAATAAGATTAAATAAATGACGTTAGGCTCGGGATATCACATCCACAAGTGAGCCATAACTTAAGAGAGATGCTCATACTGAACAGCTCTTGAGACAATAACTTAGCATTATACGGCACATTCACGGGTCTTACAACATGTGACAATGCTTGGATTACACATGACAATGCTTGTCAATGTTGACTTCTGTCAACGCCCGATTTGCTCTTGATAACGCCTGATTTGCTCTTGACAACGCCCAAACAAATGCCTTCATATTTTCTTCATTTTTGAGTTTCTGCCACATCAACTTTTTGACCCAACAATCTTCCCTAGTTGATGTCGGCAAAACTCTTTTTGTATCTCTTGTAAGTTGTACATCATCTTCAAATTGCTTCCCCTAAATTGTAGCATGTATGTCTTCCCCTTTTTGTCACATCAACAGGGAAGTAAACAACGTATGCAATCTTGAAGATTCTCCAAATGTAGGCTCTGTGTAATGATCTTGAAGAAAAATAAATAAAGTAATCTTGATGTAGAAGTAGAATAACCCAACCTTGTATTCCATGTCTTGCACTATCCATGTGATGAAGAACTTATACTGATGATTAAATATAAGTAGACCTCGATCCCTTGTCAATATTCTCATCCTTTGTGAGACACTGAGCACGATAATGTAACTCCTTCAAGTGTTATGACAAGTCTTCGTCACCAACCATGTAAGCAAAAACAAGTTATTGTTAAGTCAATGGCTGTCGTCCATAACTTAACAATATGATAAAACACAAACTCGCGAAAATCTTCTTCAAGCATCAAACTTACCATAAGAATTCTTCCCCTTAAGCCAACACCTCTTCATGACGAATTTTAGTGAAATAACATCTTCATACCATATGTAAAAGGACTTGATGGATAACTCTTTCATAAGGCTACCCCGATTACATAATCTATATTCATTAAATTCCCCATGAATAGTTGCTAACTCGCATTAAAATCATTAATCCCTTTTAAAAATATCCGAGCCATTAATATCAACTTGATATTCTAAATGAAAACGGAGATTCCATGTACCTTTGCGTGTAAATACCTCCTTTTTGTGTGCTAAAAACGTATCAATTTTCCCAAACAACAGCTATTCTTTTGTTATCCGAGAACCCTCACTGTCCAATATCTCTGTCATGTGTATTGTCCAATATCAGACAACACCTATCAACGCTTGAACAATCATTCCTCTGATGACTCATGTCAACGCTTTCTATCAGTGTTTGACTTATTCTTGTCAGCGTCTAAACAAAACCTGTCAGCGTCTCCTTCTGCTGACGTCATCTAGTGGCTACAACCTTTTTGACAGCGACTAAAAGTAACATAACAACCTTCACTCTTTGTACCATACTTCCAGCTATCAAAATATATTTTAGGATAATCATAATCCCTAAAAATCAGCCATCAAAATGTGTCTTCCAAATTTGTTCCAATAAATCAGAAATATAAGTAAATTTCCATAAAAAACAATCTATATCACAAAGTAATAAGGACTGAGATTACGTGGATATTAACAAAACACCCCAACTTATTATCTCTGTGTAGGACACCATATGTCACGTCTTTATCACCAATAGCAGTGAGATTCCATTTAGTAAAAAAATAGAATATGATCAGTATTGTACCTTTCGAAAAGAATAGATACATTCCTCCATATTTTATTTACTCTCATCCTTTGAAACACCTTGGGAACGCAAAATCATAAACTTTGAACAAGCCCTACGAGATGTCCCTTTTATGGCAGCAGCTTTAATACAAAAAAACCAATTCCACGTCCTTTCCTTTGATGGCAGCAGCTTTAATACATAGTCGAACCTGCTACTATCATAACATGGAACTGCAACACCACGAATAGATCTAGGGTTTTGTAAAACTCTTTTCTTGCTGCTACTCATTACATAACACTGCTTCAAATCGTCCCTTTCTGTTTAGAATTTATCTAGGGTTTGTGGAAAGCTAATCACCAAAACCCTAACTTAGGGTTTATAGACTAACCTTAGATTATGTATTATCTTGAATCACAACAGCCATAATCCTTATAACCTTCTGCTTTTTATGTCGATCTAGGGTTTGTGTAACCCTAGTTCATGATTTCATGTGAAAAAGCAAAAATATCAATACCTTAATCAGCGAACTTCGACCTTGAATAATGTCTTCATTAGGGCTCAGATCGAAAATTCCTTCTGTGAGATTCTAGACACAAGTGCCAAGAATCTACAGTTCAAAAATCACGAAGATCCAACGGTTAACGAAGGACAAAACGTGTTTTGAACATGGCTGTTTACAGAAAACTGCATATACTCACTAATGACTTTGACGCTTAATAACTTTTTCTTAGGGATAAAACTTGACAATCCCTCCAGTGGATGTCTAGATATATGTGTATAGAACACACACAAGAAATATGACGATCCAATGGTCCAATCAAAAGATATGACCTTCTAAAAACTGCTGCGTACACAAAAACGTCCAGAAAAACCCTAGACGGATTTTTATTTTCTTCACGATACACGAACACCTTGTTGGTCCTAGCATCACGAGCCACGAGGCTCTGATACTAACTGTGGAAACCTTGGTTTCCTCGATCTTTTAGCTACTAGGAATGCATCATGTTCATATGATTAGATAATCAAAGCGGAATTAGAACACGACACATTAACAAGGTGTTTAAGGCACAAGACACATGAATTAAAACAAAAGGATTGTTTATTATATTAATAACAAACAATCACTAGACGTGTATGCATTGAATCCCACGTCTAGTCGACACACGCTTTAGGTTTACATTGTGTATGAATGATATGAATAAACCTAATACCCTTGGTTCCTTTTATAGTGTAAGGATTAGGGTTTACAAGAGATAATATCAAATAAACATGTAAATCTTCTATTCAGATAAACTTATACATAATATACTGCATACTTATCTAAATAGAAGCTTCCAACAACACTTGTCTACGTTTCTGTCAATGCTTGGATTACATGTGACAATGCTTGGATTACACATGACAATGCTTGTCAATGTTGACTTCTGTCAACGCCCGATTTGCTCTTGACAATGCCTGATTTGCTCTTGACAACGCCCAGACAAATGGCTTCATATTTTCTTTGTTTTTGAGTTTCTGTCACATTAACTTCTTGACCCAACACTATGTTTTTGAGAAAAAGGATTGTTGAAAACCATCATTTAACAAGTAAATACAAGAAACTATTCAACCCCCCCCCCCCCCTTCTAGTTTCTATAATTGGTATCAGAGCGGGTTGCTCAAGTATTTTTAAAGTATATTGTATTTTAAAACTTGAATCGATCTATGGATTCCAACAAGTACCTAGAAGGGCAATCTATGCAAAGACCACCACTTTTTGAAACCGATAATTTTATTTATTGGAAAAATAGATTTGAAACTTATGTGAAATCAAAAGATTTAGATCTTTGGCATGTTATTACCAATGGTGATTTTTTACCTTATCAATTTAATAAAGTTTCTAAAACAAAGGAATTGGTCACTTTTGACAAAGCTAATGATGATACTAAAAAGAAACTTTCGAAAAATAATGAGGCTAAAATGGTGATTTATAATGCTTTGCATAAGAAAGAGTATGAAAGTATTTTTATGTGTGAAACCGCTAAAGATATTTGGAACACTCTTTTAGTAACCCACCAAGGTAATAGCCAAGTCAAAGAAAGCAAAATCGATCTTCTTGTCCAACAATATGAACAATTTGTCATCTTAGAAGATGAAGCTATTGATAGTGCTTTTGCTAGATTTAACACTATTATTACTAGTCTAAAATCACTTGATGAAGGTTTTTCTAGCAAGAACAATGTTAGAAAGTTTCTAAGGGCCTTAAATCCGAAGTGGAGAGCAAAAGTCACGGCAATCGAAGAATCGAAAGATCTCTCAACTCTATCACTCGATGAACTCATAGGCAACTTGAAGGTTCATGAGATGATAATTTTGAAGGACTCAGAGTTGGTGAAAACCAGGAGTGAAAGGAAGTCTCTTGCACTCAAAGACAAGAAGGCACAAAGCGATCATGATAGTTCCTCGGACAGTGATGACGAGGTGCATGCATTGGCGGTGAGAGATTTCAAGAGGTTCTTCAAAAGACGAGGTCAACACGTGAGGCAACCCAACAATGACAAGAAACCATTCTTAAAGAATCGGTTTGCCAAGAACGAAAAGGGTGATAGGAATTGCTTTAGATGTGGTGATCCAAATCATTTCATTAGTGAGTGTCCAAAGCCTTCACGCGATAAGAATCACACGGCATTCGTTAGTGGTTCTTGGAGCGATAGCGGTGAAGATGTTGATGATAACCCCAAAAAGGAGAAATGTCTCATGGCTCACACTTTTAAAGAGGTACATTCCGAAACCGAATATTATAGCAATGATAGCTCCACCTTAGATGATATTGAATTAGAAGGCCAATATGATAATTTACACAAAATTAGCCTTAAATTCATAGAAAAGAACAAGACATTAAAATCAACTAAAACTAAGCTTGAAAATGAGATTAATGAACTTAGGGAAAAATTAGCCAAGCTTGAGAAAAATAAAGAAGTAGATATAGGTTGCTTAAGTTGTGAGAAACTTAGGTTAGAGAATGAAGATCTCAAGAACACCTCCATTAAACTAGAAAAGTTCATGAAAGGTACTAGTGCCCTTGATGATATGTTAAACAAACAAATTAATTATAAGGAAAGACTTGGTGTAGGTTTTAACTCAAATGAAGCATCAACTAGTGAACCTAAACAAGTCAGATTTTCAGAAAAAAATCTGCTGTACGCGGTCCCAGATTGTATGGGGCGGTCCCTTATCGCTATGGAACCGCCGCCATAGATAAGGAACAGCGGCCAGAAAGTGTTTTTGATGAAAATCTTGAACTTTCTGAAAAGTCAAATTTAAGTGAACATCCTAAGCATCTTATTGTTAACAAAGTGAAATTACCCATACTTGACGACAATGCCGTTGATAAGTTCTATAAGCCTTTGAGTAAACCTCTAATGGGAAATAGAAGTTTATCAAGACCATCTTCTACTCCACCAAGAGTACGGAATGAGTCTAGGCCTAGAAGTAGAACGACAACACCTAGAAGAGATAGTCAAAACAATTCACGACCTAGAAGTAAAACTCCAACACCTAGAAGGAATGACCACAACTCTTAACCAAGATCAAATACACCTAGGAGAAATAATGAACAATAAAATGGTTATATGAATTATTATCCTCCTCCCTTTTGTTCCCCATGGGGAACCCCTCCTCCATTCATCCATCCCAACCAAATGCAAGGGATGTTTGGAACTAACAATTTTGGACCCATGAGATATTGGGGACCAAATGTTTGATAGTGTGTGTTGTTACCTAGATATGCTTGGAAATTGATTTGGATCCCGACGAGTGGATTAAGGATAGTGGTTGTTCTAAACACATGACGGGTAATCGAAGTTTGTTCTCGCGCTACAAAGCATATGATAGAGGTAACGTCACATTCGCTAGTAGTCTACGTGGTAATGTTATTTGAAAAGGTGTTAGAAAGCATGGGCTTTATGTCATGAAGGTAAATAAGAAGTCAAAAGACAACACATGTCTTGCGACTATAGATGATAGTTCTACTCTTTGGCATAGAAGATTAGGTCACGCTAATATGCGTCTAATTCAATCTTTAGTCTCTAAGGAGTTGGTAAGACACCTCCCCAAGATGAAGTTTGATAGTCACTTTGTGATGCTTGTAAAGTTGGAAAGCAAGTTCACTCAAGTCACAAAGCCAAGAACTTGGTTTCAACCTCTCGGTGCTTAGAACTCCGACATATGGATCTCTTTGGACCTACCGCCATACGGAGTTATGGAGGTAACCTTTATACCCTAGTTATAGTTGATGACTACTCTAGATTCACTTGGACTAGATTTTTGGCATCTAAGAATGAAGCTTTCGATCATTTCGAAATCTTTAGTCGACGAATTCAAAATCAACTAGGATGTCCAATTGTCTACATTAGGACAGATCATGGTAGGGAATTTGATAATGAAGTGCAATAAGGTGCCTTTTGTGAAGCTAATGGTATTACCCATAACTTCTCGGCTCCTCGCACTCCACAATCAAATGGGGTAGTTGAAAGGAAGAATAGGACCATCCAAGAGATGAGTAGGACGATGTTAAACGAGCAATCTTTGCCTCAAAAGTTTTGGTGCAATGCCGTGGACACATCGACTTATATTCTCAACCGAATTATTATTTGACCTTTCCTAGGAAATACCCCCTATGAGATTCTTAAAGGTAAGAAACCCTCATTGGAATACTTTAGGGTGTTTGGAAGCAAGTGCTTTATCCTCAACACCAAAGACTACCTTACCAAGTTCGACCCAGTGTATTACGAAGGTATATTTTTAGGTTATTCCCAAACTAGCGAAGCGTACATAGTCCTCAATAGAACCTCGGGCGTAATTGAAGAGTCACTTAACGTGACTTTTGATGAAACCCCTCCTTTAACCAAGACACCACCATTGGTTGATGATGACTTGGATGAAGTAGAAGTAGTTAAAGCTAAAGAGGTTAGAAAAATAGGAGTTGAAGACCTTAGTGTTGAAAAGGAAGTAAACATTAAGGAGTCTAAGGATCATACTCTCAATAATATCATTGGTGACTTAAATCAAAGGACACTAAGATCTAAAGTCCAAAACCAAAGCAGCTTCTTTTGGTTTCGTCTCCTTCATTGAACCAAAGAATGTTAAAGAAGCTTTGACGGTTGAGAGTTGGGTCATTGCGATGCAAGAAGAATTGAATCAATTCGTTGCTAATGATGTTTGGGAACTTGTTCCTCCACCTAGAAGTTCTACCATTATAGGAACCAAATGGGTATATAGGAATAAGCTAGATGAGAATGGTGTTGTATCTCGTAACAAAGCTAGACTTGTGGCACAAGGCTATAATCAACAAGAAGGGATTGATTATGATGAGACATATGCACCGGTAGCAAGATTAGAATCCATTAGAATCCTTTTAGCCTACGCTTGTGCCTTAGATATTAAGCTTCAACAAATGAATGTAAAGAGTGTGTTTCTTAACGGTTTGATCAATGAGGAGGTATATGTTGCTCAACCTCCCGGCTTCATTGATTTTGAGAAACCGGATCATGTTTACAAGCTTAAGAAGGCACTTTATGGTCTTAAACAAGCACCCAAAGCTTGGTATGATAGACCTAAAGCATTTCTTGTTAAACATGAGTATACCATAGGAATGGTAGACAACACTCTTTTTACAAAGAAGAAAGGTTCTCACCTCATAATCATGCAAATATATTTTGATGACATTATATTTGGCTCAACTTGTCAAGAATTGTGTGATGACTTTGCCAAAATCATGCATGATGAGTTTGAAATGAGTATGATGGGAGAACTTAACTTCTTTTTAGGACTCCAAATTAAACAAATGAACGATGGTATTTTCTTTAGTCAATCTAAGTATGCTAAAGAAATGCTAAAGAAATTTGGATTAGAAGAATCTAGACCAATGAAGACCCCAATGGCCTCGGATACTAAACTCACCGTAGATGATGACTGTGAGTCAGTAGACAACACCAAAGATAGAGGTATGATTGGTAGTTTGTTGTACCTAACGGCAAGTCGACCGGATATCATGTTTAGTGTTTGCCTTTGTGCTCGCTTCCAAGAGGCTCCCAAAACCTCTCACCTTGAAGCGGTTAAGCGTATATTCTGATACATTAAGGGCACTATAAATTTATGATTATGGTATCCTAAAGGGACCGGCGTAGAAACCATTGTCTGCGCGGACTCGGATCATGCGGGAGACTATGTGGACCGGAAAAGCACTAGTGGAGTTTGTACCTTCATGGGTTGTTGTTTAACTTCTTGGTTCTCCAAGAAACAAACCGCTCTTGCGATATCCACCACGGAAGCCGAGTATGTGAGTGCCGGAAAAGCATGCCAACAAGCTCTATGGATGAAGCAAGCGCTTGTTGATTACGGGATTTGTCTTGATGATGTTCCCATCATGTGCGACAATAAAGGTGCTATAGACCTTAGCAAGAATCCCGTGCAACATTCGCGAACCAAGCACATAGAAATTCGTCACCACTTTCTTAGGGATAATGTTTAAAAGGGGAACATTTCAATTGAGAAGGTACCCTCCAAGGATAATTTAGCCGACATCATCACTAAGCCACTTAAGAGAGAACATTTTAGTTACTTGTGTCTAGGTCTAGGATTAATGGAACATATTCCTTAATTGCTTTCCTTTAATTAAGTCTCTTACTTTCTTTTGAGTCTTTTATCACTTTGAGTCATTGAGTCTCCTAAACTCTTCTTGAAAATCTTCTCTTCTCCTTTTCAAAATCCTCAAAGTCTCTTTCAAAAATGGTCAAGAAATGTTTTGACATTGTTAATTCAATCTAAAAACGTTTTTCATAGATTCTTGCTATTAATTTCGAGCTTACATAATTCATATGTACGATTCTCTCAAACATAGCAAGAACAAGATAGAATCATGGAGGATCATTGTGTCATGACTTAAGGTCTTGTCTTACACACCTCCTACATCGATTTTTAAAATTCATGTATTTTGGTCAAATCCCTATTTGGTGAGTTAGTATGTGTTTTTTTGTCTATCTTTGCTTTTAAGCATATCCCTATGATAAGTTAGACTAGAAAAATAAGATTTGCTGAAAAATCTTCCTTCACCACCAAAACACAGCCTCTGTAGGCGGTTCCATATATGAACCACGGTCCCTTATCAATAAGGAACCGCGGGAAGCAATAAGGAACCGCGTACAGTGCTTCCTTTTTTCAGGTATTTCTGAAATTCCATATTTGTTCCAACATTTTTGAGAATCTTTGCTTCAACCCTTCGACCACCCCAAAAAATACCTTGAGCCTTCCCTATTTAACCATAAGAATTTTGCCTTACTTCACATCCCAAAATGTCTTACTCTCCTAATCAAAGCCTTGATTCTCCTCCATTTTTCCCAATTGCTTTCAATCCCAACTCACCCAAGAACACTTTCAATCAAAATTCACCCAAGAACACTCTTAATCACATCTCTCCTACCAAGAATGTTGATTGTGGAACATCTTTTCTTCCACCACCACCCTTTAGTGTTCTTCCTCCTTCTTATGATAATGTCATGCACCATGGGACATATTGTCCACTAGTATAAAAATGGGTTTCAGTCACACATACCGAAATTCGTGTAGTCACAAATACATTTTTTATGTGACTGAATACGCCAGTCATAAATAAACAGTCACACTTGAAGTCAGTTTGCATGACCATTTCGTATTTTGTTTGTCACGCATATGAATATTTACGTGACTAGGGCTAACAAATGCTTTTTTGATGAGTCGTTAGTCACTTAATAATTTGAGAGTGTTACCGAATCAAAGTCTGGTTCAAGTAGTAGTCACATTATACGTATACATGTGTGGCAAATATTTGTCATACACCCATTGAATGTGACCAAAAATCATATATGGTCACATAGACTTATTTTACAAGTGACAAATTGATTAACAAGGTTGTCACACACATTATTTTAATGTGACTAGTATATTTTGTTAAATGTTAACCACACATGAATTTTATGTGTGTGGCAAATTGAAAGTAGGTATTGAAACATTTGCCACTATATTAATTTTAATGTGACAAATATTTTACAATTACTTGAAGACTATGATCAAATATAATAAATGATCATATTAAATTCTTAGACATTTATGTGACTATATGATTGCCAATAGTCACAACATTTGAGAAATGTGTATCTAAGTTATACTTCTGGTCACATTATAATGGGATTAACTATGAACAACACATTGAAAACGTCACATAGTAAAATATTCATGTGACAAATGTTTATAACCAAATGTAATCTGTATTTTCACTAATGTTAATATTAGTCACATATTTAGAACCAAATATGTTCATGTGGCAAACTGGTTAAGTGTGTTAGTGTTTGAATGGAAGGTCTAGGGTTCGAGTCCTAGACCTTGTTTTTTGCTATTTTTTTTAAAACACAATAAACCCTAAAAACACAGAAAACACACACTTTTTATATGCATAACAATGAGAATGCTCATTCTTGGAACTTCACAAAAATTAATTACATGCATGAATATGCATTAGATGTTTATGTAGGCTGCTGACCCTTTGTATTCCATCATTGGTTATATAAACAAGGATTAAGTAATGAAATTAATCATAACAAAAACACAACAAACACTTAATTATCAGCATTTTAAGAATCAAAAAATGGTTTCTTCATCAAAAAGAACATCTTCTGCTGCTTTTGAAGATACTAGTGCAGTTCCTAACAAGTATGTATCATTATTTATTTTATTAACGTTGTATCTTTGTTATCATTTAGTACTAATAATCTTTTATGTTCTTTTCAGGAAACCTTGTGTGGTACCCAAAGTAAAAGCAAATGCAGATGGAGAGTTCCCTGCTGATTGTCCTTACGATGATAAATATGATGAGTACGATTGCTATGTTGTGGAAGCTTACGAACAAAGACAATGGAAGCTGGAAGACGAAGAGAATGCCCGACTTGAACAACAATGCCGGAGGGAGAAAGCTGCTTCCTTAAGAAGGAGGCAACAGGAGCAAGAACAACGCGAGAGGTAGGAAGCTGCTTCCTTTAGAAGGAGGCAAGAGGAACAGCGACAGAGGGAGGAAGCGTATAAGAGGCAACTGGAGGAAGAAGGTCAAATCATTGATGATGATGTTTATTCTTCTGAGCATGAAATTGAAGAAGACGAAGACGAGTTCAAAGAGGCTTTAGATTACGATGAACTTCATTTGGCTTTTGATCCTAAGAAATCTCCAAAGTTTGATTAGTTAGAGAAACAAAATGTTTGTTTTATTAAAAACCTGTAATCCTTTAGTATTATGGAATTGAATTTATGTTTGATCAGTTTTCACCTTGTGTTATTTTTATTTTTCTTCAGTCATTTCAAACTTTTCATTTTCAATTTAGTTAATAATTAAGCACATTGTTTGAACAAATTAGTTGTTTATGTGAAATTAGACACGAATTGGAATAAATACTTGAGAGGACTAGTGAAAATATATTAAAAAGATAAAAAAATCTTAACTTGTGCTTGACTAGATAATGATTAAAAACAAAATAAGCTAAAACAAGAAGCTTTTCAAGGAAATACTCAATATTAGCTTAGTTCTGAGTGAAGAATGGCCTAGCAGTATTGTTACAAACATATGCTCAGAACTTCAGAAGAATAAGGCAAGAGCCTAACAACTTTATATCCAATTGGAAAATAATTGCAGATGTAATAGCAAAAACTTAAAAGCACCTTAGAGTTAAGCTAAGTCGAAAACATAAACTGTTAAAAGCTTAATTAGTTTTGGCGGGAGAATTAGGGAAAAAAATTGGGTTATAAGATCCACCGAAGTGGAAAGCCTTAAACGGATGTGTAACAGGTAACTTTGACACAAAAATCTTGGTTATATGTGTTATGCATCTAGGATTATACAACTCACAACATGAATAAATAAAATACAAGATGAACCATGTTTAAATCCATGAAATACAAGTCTAACTTCATAATATTGATGATAATATTACAGGTTCATACAAAATGTGAATGAAAACATATTTGCATTCCAAAAAATAATCGATACACCCATCCATGCAGATTAGTGTTTAAAATTGTTTACAGAAACTATACCTACACTAACCGAAATAGTCTAAAGAAGATTCATCAGAAACATCCATAAAACAGAGATAACAAGTTCTTCCATAGCCTACCACTACAGGTTCCTCCATAGCCTACCCCCTCTTCCTTTTTCCTAGCTTTGTTTCAAATTCTTTCAATTTTTTTGGACAAGGCAGAAAACATACTGCATTTCTAATAGGTGGGGGCCTTTCTGTTATAGAAAATGGAGACTGAGAAGATGACTCTACTTTTGGTGTACATCCCCTGCTAACCCTTGGACTGAGTATCTGTTTGGATGATCCACTCGCCTTGCCTGCAGTCTGACTGGATGAGCCAATATCTTTGCCTTTCTTCTTGGACGGTGAATTAGTCTCTCCCCAAGTATCGTCCGAACTACAATCATCTGCAGAGGTGCTGGAATACTTGAAAGGTTTATCCTAGTCATCATGAAATGGGTGCTGGAAGTCTTTAGTGTTTACATGTTCAAAGCTTTCATCTAATGACAACATATCTTCCTCAGAGCTTTCAAAGCTTTCATCTGATGATAGCATATCTTCTTTATAGCTTTCAGAGGAATCAATGATGATAACATTTGTAAATTACAAGACAAATTTTAATAAATTCAGATACTAACAGCCACCTATATACTCAAAACAATAAAACATTCATATACAAACTAATTATAGGTTAAAAGTTAATATACTAACCTCCCTGCAACAGTCTCTGTTTGAAATGTTGGAATTCCCTTTCAAGCTTTTCCACCCTATTATGTGGGTTAGAAAGAGCAGCTGTGGTATCAGTTTCCGTTGAACCGTTTCCTTTTTCTTTGTTTTTCAAGTCACCTCCTATATCTACATACAATAATACCGCATAAGTTAACTACAAATACATAATCACATGTCTGCTATAAAGTTTAATAGGTACACATAAACGACATCTTAAGCCCGTTTGCTATTCGAGGTAGATATCTTCACGATTCCTCTATCTCGTGAACATGTTCATCTTCGTGCCCAATATATGAATCCAATATGGACCTACTTCTTTTTCGTTTATCCTTCTTTTATGTAAGCAGCTCAAAATTTGACATTCGTATTCGGTCTTTGATTGATATCAATATCATCAATACCCATGAAAAAGCGAATATGAGTGCCAAAGAAAGGGGTCCTTTATTAAAAAGGCTAAACAAAAAGATGTTAATGCATAATGGCGATATTTACCTCGAAGAGGAAACGGGCTTGAGATGTCGTCTATGTGGAGCTGTAATACTTTATAGCATACATGTGATACCGAAGCTAGTGAATAACTATATTTATATAATGGTTAAATCTTAGTTTACTTACCTCCCTTCAACTGTGTCTGTTTAAGAAGTTTGAATTCCCTTTCAAGCTTTTCCACTCTATTATCTAGATTAAAAAATGCTTTATCAACTTCTGTTGATCCCTTGCCTTTTTCTTTTTTTTAAGTTACCTCTTGTATCTGCATCAGCATATAACCAACATATAAAAAACATAGTAAATGAACCAATGCAGCTGTGAAAACGTATAGACTTCCTGGCCAACATTTTTGAATCTAAGATGGCATCGACAGAAGAACCTACATATTTTCGTTTACCCTTTTTTTATGTAAGCCCCTCTTGCTATGGCCGTCGCATTATCTTTTTCATGGGCATCACTACCTTCAACTAAGGTCTTTACTGAGCGATCCGTTTCCTTTTTGTTGATTGGTCGAAGGATTTCCTTCCCATGTAAATTTTGGCGCTTATTTCGGCATCAAATTATCCGAGTCGTCACTCTAAACACGCTCACTCTCACTTTGAGTTTCAGTATCTAAATATAATCCACACATGGATCAATCCACATACTAAATGCATGATATAAACCACACAAGTCTGTATCTAGATACTCAATTGGAAAGAGTATTCGGATACTGAAACTAAAACTGAAAAGAGAGTATTCATAGTGGTGACTCGGATAACTTGCTACCCCATGAAGCCCCAAAATTGGGAACTAGGAATGAAAACATTCGACCAATCAACAGAAAAGAAAAGGGTTGTTTATTAAAGACCGTATTTGATGTTAACAAGGACCATGAAAAAGGGAAATGACACGGCCATAGTAAGAGGTACTTACATAAAAAAGGGTAAACGAAAAGATGTAGGTTGTTCTATCGATGCCATCTTAGATTCTAAAAAGTTGGCCAGGAAGTCTATACGTTTTCACATCAAGATAATCAAACCTAATCTCAACTCAAATGTTTACGCTATGTTCTCGAGTCTTATTTTAAAGGAATGAAAGGGGGTGGAATGGGAAGGGCAAAGTAGGGGAGGATATTTTAGTAAAACCAACCATTAGCTAACAACACAACAAGGAAGATGCAAATACATAATGTGAATCCTTTATGACCGGGACAAACGAAACTCATAATCTAACTCAGAAAGATGCAAATACATGATCTGACTCCTTTTTTACTATACCTAATAACTTGATCAGAATGTATTTTAGCATGATCAAAAAATTAGCATGTAATGGACATATATAAAGGAGATGCCAGTTACGAATAACTTCGGTAAAAGGTAGAAACCCTAGTAGAAATATATAAAATGTGGATGAATAATAAGGATATAAACGTAATTTTATACAAGCCTAACCCATTTTTCTTCCCAATCCCCCCAAAATTGGGCGGAACAGATATACGTACTGCACCTTTCCTTCCTTCCTCCTTCCCGTTTCCTACCCTTTCTTCTTCAAAAAAACTTAAGAACAACATTTTTTTTAATTTCCCTTTCCATACTCTTCCATCCCTTTGAAAAAAACTTGAGAACTTAAGGTTTCTAGTATGACCAACCCCTTTTTAAAAAATTTATGGTGTGTTTTTCTTAGCTTATATAAGCCATTTTTTTGCTTATATAAGCCTATGTTTAATAAACTTATAAGCCCATGACTTATATAAACTTAAGTTAACATGAGGGTAAGATGGTAAATATGTTATATAAGACCAAACCTTCCTAAAAAAGCCACATTTTTATGGCTTATCATAACACCCATATATAAGTTTATAAGCCCACTAATATAAGCTTAGCCAAACACTTGGTTTGAGCTTATAAGCCCATTATATAAGCTAAACCAAACACCCCCTTATCTCCTGTATCTACATCATCATATAACCAACAGAATACTTGAACCATTTATCATTTTCACTACTCCTAAAACATTACATAGTAAACACTAACTAATGATCCATCTAACGCCTTTCTGTCAAACATATAAACACAAAATTTCACAAAATTGACCTTTAATATGTGCCTTCGTAGCTTCATCAACCTTCATACCTTCATCAACCTTCATAGCCTCATCTGCCTTGTCATCTATATTACAAATATTAAAACATAATCAATTATTGGTATTTTCGTAACATGCAACATCATCAAAACAAAGACAAATCATCAAAACTTCAATAATACTGTTGCGAAGTAAAAACCCTAACCTTGTTTTGATTTTCCTTTAGTCCGTTTTTTTAAATCTAACTGCATCAAGTCTTCAACACTAGTGTCAGTAATCGGATCAGGATATCTCCAGTTGGTTCTATACTTTTCTATCACATAATCCATCATCTCAGGAGTGATCTTAAAATCAATATCCAACTGGTCACTTAGGTTTGATTTATCAGGGTTTGAAGATTTGTTACTGTTTGTGTCTGGGTGGGTGGGTGGTTGATTCATTATTTGACCTCCAAATATTGAATGTGTGTGTGTGTGTGTATGTGAGTGTGTGAGTGAGTTATTAGTGGACGGGATACCGGTGCAATATATCAAGTTGCATGCAAATTAAACGATTCACTTTTTAGACACGTTAATATAAGTCTAGTTTAGTAGTATAACATTATTAATTTTTCATGATTTTAATAATCGAACTTTACCTTACATGATAATTGGATAATTAAATTAAAGCATGTTATTAACTTAATTAAACCTTGGTTAAAAATTAATATAACATAATTAAGCTATGTTTCTTAATTAATTAAATATAACATGAATAATTATACTAATAATTATTTTAACCTAAAGTTTATTTAAATAAAATGGCCATGTTTAATTATCATGATAATTATATTAATAATTATAACATAAATCTTGTTTATTAATTATATAATATAAGTCGGGTGATTTTTTATGACTTATTTCAACAAGCTCATGTATGAATGTAACATAAACGATGATTAATTTGTTATCTGATAGATTTTAAAACATTAAAGTTTTTAAAAAATATGAAATGTCAAACCCATCTATCTCGAATGATGGTAACCCTATATCATAAACCTTAACCAATTAAACCATAAACACAAATTAAACCAAAAACTAATAATAAAACCTAAATCGCAAACCTTAAACCATTTAACCGTAAACCATAAACCATTAAACCATAAACCTTAATTAAACCATAAATCATAATCATGCATACCATAAACCATAAACCATAAACCCTAAACCATAAACCCTAAACCCTAAACCGCAAACCCTATGCCCTAAACCTTAACCCCAAAAAATCCTAAACACTAAATCATAAACCTTAAACCATTTCACCTTAAATTATAAACATTATTCCATTAATTAACCCTTAAACCACAAACCATAAACCTTAAACCCTAAACCCTAAACCCTGAACCCTAAACCAATGAACCCTAAACACTAGATCATAAATATTAAACCATTTATTAACCTTATACTATAAACATTAAACCATTAAACCACAAACCCAATCTAAGTAAACCATTAATCCTAAACCTTAAATCCTAAACCCTAAACCGCAAACCCTAAGCCATAAACCTTAACCCGGAAAAATCCTAAACACTAAATCATAAACCTTAAACCATTTAACCTTAAACTATAAACATTAAACCATTATATAACCCTTAAACCACAAACCATAAACCTTAAACCCTAAACCCTGAACCCTAAACCAATAAACCCTAAACACTAGATCATAAATATTAAACCATTTATTAACCTTATACTATAAACATTAAACCATTAAACCACAAACCCTATCTAAGTAAACCATTAATCCTAAACCTTAAACCCTAAACCCTAAACCGCAAACTCTAAGCCATAAACCTTAACCCCGAAAAATCCTAAACACTAAATCATAAACCTTAAACCATTTAACCTTAAACTATAAACATTAAACCATTAATTAACCCTTAAACCACAAACCATAAACCTTAAACCCTAAACCCTAAACCCTGAACCCTAAAACCAATGAACCCTAAACACTAGATCATAAATATTAAACCATTTAACCTTATACTATAAACATTAAACCATTAAACCACAAACCCTATCTAAGTAAACCATTAATCCTAAACCTTAAACCCTAAACCCTAAACCGCAAACCTTAAGCTATAAACCTTAACCCCAAAAAATCCTAAACACTAAATCATAAACCTTAAACCATTTAACCTTAAATTATAAACATTATACCATTAATTAACCTTTAAACTACAAACCATAAACCTTAAACCATAAACCCTGAACCCTAAACCAATGAACCCTAAACACTAGATCATAAATATTAATCCATTTAACCTTATACTATAAACATTAAACCATTAAACCACAAACCCTAGCTAAGTAAACCATTATCGTAAACCTTAAACCCTAAACACTAAACCGCAAACCCTAAGCCCTAAACCTTAACCCCCAAAAACCCTAAATACTAAATCATAAACCTTAAACCATTTAACCTTAAACTATAAACATTAAACCATTAATTAACCCTTAAACCACAAACCATAAACCTTAAACCCTAAACCCTAAACCCTAAACCCTAAACTAGTGAACTATATACACTAAATCATAAACTCAACCATAAACCATAAACCATAAACCATAACCCAATACCAAAGTAGAATGTCCTCACCCTAACCTTATTAAACTGTCCATTAAAAATCGACCTTATTCATAATAAATTGCTTGAGATAATTATTCAAGGTGATTGATATAAACCTTAACTAAATCTCACATACTGTTAAAAAAACAAAAGATATCTATCTCGCGGTTGTCAAGCATTATTATAACCTAATATATTTTAGTTATTTAACTATAGTTTTAATTATGTTTAAAATTAAAGTAATATTTAAAATTTTTCTTTTAATAAAAATAAAACTTATATGCTTTTTTATTTACTTATTAACTTTTAAAAATTAAATTTATTATTAACTTTTAAAAATATTTAAGTTATTTAGCTATTAATATATTTAAGTTATTTAATTATTTATTTGTTATTAACTTTTAAAAATTAAATGTTAATTATACTTTTATTATTAAGTAAATTTAATATTTACTTTTTCATTAAACACACATAATATCCGGTAACCATCTTGTAACCACCACCATTTTCGACCATTTTCACAATCACACAGGAAGAACAAACCCTAAATTAACCACCCAATAACCGATCAAAAAATCAAACATCATAAACAATAGTCGCCAATCTACAGAATCATTAACAACATGAAACATCAGGAAAGAGGTAATGCAAAAATCAGTATTGTGTAATTTAATATTAGGGTTCATACAAATAGTATAAGTTTGTTACTGATATTAGAGTTTACACTTACTTTTAATGCATGTATGTGGACCTATGTCATATTTAATTAACGTGATTCAATTTATAGGATTAACACTTCTTAATGTGTTTATATGGTCTATGTTTCCATCTAGGATATGGGTTTTGTTAATATGTCTAGATATGGTCCCATGGTATGTTATAGTTTAAGGATATGGTCCCCTGTACAAACATATGAATAACCAAAGCAAAATGTTATTAGGGCATCAACAACCATGATACACATTCTGCCAAACACTCCCTTCATCGACATATAACTAACATTAATATGTACATGTTTGCAGAAGTAATTCATATAGAATCCGACACTTCATCATCTACTTCTGAAAGTGCTAAATTTCTCCCACCCCCTAGCAATACAAGTCCTATTCGTCGTTTGCCGAGAAGTTCTTCCAGTACTCCCTGTTTTCGTCCTCCAGTGTTTCAAACTCCTATTGTAGGCATACATAATGTCACAAGTTCTTCATCTGTTCGTCCTTCTTTGTTTTAAACTCCTAATGCCACAAGTTCGTCCGCTCGAGTTCGTCCTCCCTCTGTTCGTCCTGCCTTGCTTCAAACTCAAATTTTAGGTGTACCTAATGCCACAACATCTTCAAAAAAAGTTCGTCCTCCCTCTATTCGTCCTCCCTGTTTGGAAACTCCTATTATATTCAAACCTACTGCAGAGGATGAATCAGATTCATCTGATAAGGATGAAGACACTAATGATGCCGAGGTAGATTCTAGTGATGAGGAGGAAGATACAAGTGATGAGGAGAAAGACACGAATGATGAGGATTATGAGTTAGAACTCAAGAAGAATAGCAATTCTAAAGGTAAATCTATTTAAACTAAAAGTTTATGGTTTAATGTACAACATTATGAAGTTTTAATATATTCAACTTAATGCTATGTCAGGTTCAAAGTCAAAGCCGACTGCTTACTCAAAAGGATATAAGAAAATTTCAAACAAGGTATAGTTAAGTTGTTATGTGTTTATGCATAAAGCTGTATACGTTTATACCATCGATTAATTGTTTTAAACACATGATATGGTCAAATATCAGGAGGAATGGGAAAACATAGATTGGATTAGGAAGAGCCCTTTCTTTGACTCTAGTGATGAAGAATTAGTTGCTCAAGCTGATGCTCCAAGACAAAAGCACACTCCTAGATCAAAGCACACTCACAAAGCTCCATCTTCTCAAGCTAAAGCTCCAAGACCAAATGTCGTTGTTGGCCTAGCCAATAAAAAAACTTGGAAAGAAATTGCTGAGAAGGGTCGGTCAAGGAATGCTGCAGAAGGGAGCAACAACAAAGGTAAAAGGAAGGTTAGATGATGTCAGTTCTCCCTGTTTAATAGGAACAAGTTTTTTGAGTTTTGTTGGTCTGGTATTGCTAGGCACCTGTTGTATTATCAAACTACAGGTTGCAACAATTTAATAGATTTGTATGCTTTACTAGCATTATGAAACAATTATCAATTATCTGTAATCAACAATATGGTTTGTTAACTAGTTAATATAAGTATTTTAAGTTCATGTACAATTCAATATCTGTACTCAAGCAATTATCTGTTATCTATCAAAGGTTTTTGCTTGAATGTGTAAAATGGTATAAAATTATGTTCAAAATTTATTTTTACCAGGAAACTCAAAGGGAAAGTTTACATAATTTGAATGTTTAATTTGGAGGCAAATTGGAGTTCAAAATATTTGGTTGTTTAATTTTTGTATTTGGAGCCAAATTTTTCACGAAAATTTTGAATGTCCATGCTAAGTTAATGCATATGCAGTTACCATGATTTTCTAATTCCATCTCCATCTCAAATCCTGATTTTTCTCCAAAATCACAAAATATACCATAATTTTCTAACTCCATCTCCATCTCAATTACTGCCATCACTAGTTTCATACCATTTCCACTTATTGTTCTTGTACACATGTCAATAATCATGAACGCTGAAAACAATGATCAAGATTATATTGTTAATGATGATGATTATTTGGCTAATAATGATGATGTAAATCACGATAATGAAGGAGGTTATGAATCAGAGGATTATGGTGATCAATCGGATGCGGATGAAGACATCTGTAAACAGAAGGTTGTTAATAAGAGGGGTATAACTAGGTTAGCAAGTTTCGAATAAAATATGGAAAACCAGATGTCATGAAGATAAATGTGAACTTTGATGCACTGAATAGAATATCAGGGCCAAATAGATCATTGTTTATAAGCTTTTTAAGAGACACGGTTCGGGAGCAGATAGGATTGAAGATTCTATCGTGGAAAGATGTGAAGGAGGAAGAAAGAGAAAAACTTTGGACTGAAACCACGGTACAAATACCAATTTTTTTACCCAACTATTAGTCGTATTCCTACATTTACTTTAACATTATGTTAATATGTGCAGCAATACTTTGAATTTGATGTGTCCTACAAAAAGTTGGTTATGAATAAGCTAGGTGAACTGCTAAGAAATTTCAGAAGCAAATTGACAACAAAGCACATAGTTCCAAACCTAGATAATCCTGAAAAACTAAATGTAGTTCCAAAGAATTACAAAGCAATCGTCAAAGCCGAACGCTGGGTTGCTTTTGTAAACCATACGGCGACAGAAGAATTTAAGGTTGTTAATTTCTATTTCGTTTTACATTTATAAACACCGTATGTATGCATTGTTTAGAAACTCCGTATGACAAACAGAGACTGTTACGTACTAGCAACTTCTCATCCAATAATATTTTTTGTTAGGCGAAATCAGCTGCTAATAAATTGGCGCGTTCCAGGTCTCTTTATCAGCATATAATGGGACGTGGTGGTTATGTATATATAAAAGAGCAAATGGTAAGGTTATATTGGTGTAATATCCTAACACTGTTGTCCATGTTGGTTTAACTTTTCATCTGTATGTATTTGATGTTTGGAATATCATAAGAAAAGAAATTACACCAGATCAAGACCCCCCCCCCCCCCCCCCCGTGGTGTATTGTGGTTTAATGGAAGGGTTAGACAAGAAGGAAAAGAGACAGATGATGAAACAATCAAAGTTGGCACTAAGATTGTAAGTGTTATTGCAAATTTTTTTATATAATGTTTATATTCGTATAATAAATTATTTACCATTTTTTATGTGCAGCTTGAAGCAGAGGAACAAATCAGAGATGGGACCTTGACGGTTGATAGTGGCTAAGATTCATTTTCACATGTATTAGGAAAGGAAAAGGGAGGGTATGCACGAGGAGTGGGAGGCAAAGTTACGTGCAGGAAGTTCTTTGATCTACCTAGAAGGAAACAAGGAACTGATGTAAGGATTGCGTTGCTTGAAAATGAACTTGAGAAGGAGAGACAGGCGCATAGAGAAAAAGAGGATACAGTCGCTGAATTAACCACCAAGATGTCACAAACACATGAAACTATTGAAAAAATGTTGAAAGTTATGTCTTCACAAGGGTTAATATAGCCGAGTTAATGCCAAGTCAGTCAAATGTAAGACTAGTTTTCTAATTTTGTTTTGATGATTTTCAGTCTGTAATACCATTAACAATTAACATACTTATATATTGCAGGTATTACAACTAGAACATAATGCATTAAGCAAAATACCTAGTGAAGAGCAAAGGACGTCGATCAGTGATGGTGGACTTCAGAAGGGTGTGTTATTTCTAATGTCTAAGACAACTGCAACTTCGAACAAGGATTTGGACAATGCAACTACAGCTGCAACTACAACTGAGAAGAAGGTAAGTTATAAAAAAACCATGTTTGGTTTCTAATTGTACTATACATGACTTATTTACTGTGTTATGTATATATGCAGGTACCTTCTAGAACTAGGTTAGCAAAAAATAAGACAGCATCGTTGGAAAAGAAGTCTCCACTTCAAAATTCCCAATCTCAAGAAGATATTTATCCAGCTTCCGGATCACAACAAAATCTGTCTCCCTCGCCACAACAAGACGTACCTATTGTATCATTACGAAAGAAGCGTACACCTTCTAAATCAAAAGTAAATCAGTCTCCACCATCACTACCAGATGTAAGTATTTCATCATTTTTCATATAATTACTTGTTTAATTTATTTTTCATTAACGCATGTAAACATTTTTTCTTCAGACATTTAAGTGCAAATTGTGGAACATATCTAGGACAATTATCATTGGTAACGGTACGGTATACAAGTCTAAGGATGGAGACAATGTAATGATTCATAACCAACCACTACCAAAAAATTGCTACAAAGTTTCAGTTGATGAATCCTTAGTGGATGCAGCAATCATACCTGATGTCGGAAATAATGGTTTAAAAACTGTTAAGGATGTAAAAGGTAGTTTCATGGCATGGCCAGATGAAAAGGTTATTTTTTAGAAGAGGTACATACACTTGATTTATCATCCTACATATACATAGCTTTTCATATTTAGTTCAATGTTTAATAAACGGCTTTTGTTTCCATACAGGAAACAACACCACCAAATACCATAAAAGCTGTTGTTGAAAGTGCACCAAAGATAGGATCTAAGCGCTCGATGAACGTTCCAGCAGGCAGTAAATTTACGACTATTTCTCATATGTAGAAACAAGCTAGGAATAACAAGGCTCAAAAGACTTTACAATACGGTGATTCAAAGTCTTTACAAATGTGATTCTATGTGAAAAGTATGTTACTTGAGATAAATATGAGATTACATTTGTTGATTTGGTTATGTACATTCAATTTTATATATTAATGCAATTGAAATTTGATTTCAGAATTTTGTTTTTTGTTTTTATTGAATTCTGAAAGGTTACTAGAAGATGAAACATAGTCACACTTATTCACATTACAATGTGTGACTACATGTCATAAAAGGTCACACAAACATACAATTCTATGTGACTATTGGATGCATATAGTCACACAAAATACAATTTGCTTGACTTGACAAAGCATACAATCACACTTATTACTACTATTGGTAACTCTTTGGTTAATTGTATGTGACAAACTTAGTTCCATTAGCATGATTTGTGTGACTGCATGTCATAAAAGGTTACACAAACATACAATTCATGTGACTATTGGATGCATATAGTCACACAAAATAAAATTTACTTAACTTGACAAAGCATACAATCACACTTATTTCTACTATTGGTAACTCTTTGGTTAATTGTATGTGACAAACTCAGTGCCATTAGCATGATTTGTGTGACTACATGTTATAAAAGGTCACACAAACATATAATTCATGTGACTATTGGATGCATATAGTCACACAAAATACAATTGGCTTGACTTGACAAAGCATACAGTCACACTTATTACTACTATTGGTAACTCTTTGGTTAATTGTATGTGACAAACTCAGAGCCAATATCATAATTTGTGTGACTACATGTCATAAAAGGTCACACAAACATACAATTCATGTGACTATTGGATGCATATAGTCACACAAAATACAATTTACTTGACTTGACAAAGCATACAGTCACACTTATTTCTACTATTGGTAACTCTTTGGTTAATTGTATGTGACAAACTTAGTGCCATTAGCATGATTTGTGTGACTACATGTTATAAAAGGTCACACAAACATACAATTCATGTGACTATTGGATGCATATAGTCACACAAAGTACAATTTGCTTGACTTGACAAAGCATACAGTCACACTTATTTCTTCTATTGGTAACTCTTTGGTTAATTGTATGTGACAAACTTAGTGCCATTAGCATGATTTGTGTGACTACATGTTATAAAAGGTCACACAAACATACAATTCATGTGACTATTGGATGCATATAGTTACACAAAATACACTAATCACATAGTAAATGTCACACATATCGTATATTCATGTGACAAACTTATAAACAATAGTCACTCTTAAAAAAAACTCGTGTAACTGTAGAGTGTTTACCGTCACACATATTCACTAAAACACCAAATATTGTACCTAGTTTGTCACACATTTTCGAGTATTGGTCACTCATTTTTGATAGCTAAGGTCACTAAGACGAGCTTGTGACCAAAAGGTACCTATGGTCGCGGGACCTTTGGTCACAAAGCCTAAAAAACCCGCGTGTGACTATATGCCTACGGTCACTCTTTTTGAGTGTGACGGATACCATTTTTTGTACTAGTGGTCATTGTTGTCAATATCAACATCTTGCTATGGCACACATCTATGAGGAGTTGAGCTACATCAAGAGTCTCTTAATCAAACCTCCTCTTCACTTTGAGTATGAGATCTCCACCAAGCCACCACCACCACATTCCGCCACTACCTTGTCTTTCATATAAGCATTGGTTGCTTATCCTCAAGACACCTAATTCAAGAAAATATTAGAATTCTAGATTAACTAGGATTAGATTTATGCTTGTGGCTTGCTTCCTCTTTCATACATCTTTTGTATGACTCTTTTTAGTTTATATGACTTCACTTGGATCTTATTCTTTGTGTTTTCTTATCTTTTTATTTTATTTTGTGACCTATGTTGGTTGTTTCTTTTGTTCAACTAACCCTTCTATGTAGCTTGTCACCATATCTCGATTCCTTGGTGCCCCAAGCAAGGGGGAGTAAGCACCAAGGGGGAGTCTTTGCAAAGTCCGTCTCTTCAACACGGACTTATGCAACCTTTTTGCTTCGACAAAGGGGGAGAAATGAATAAACGCGTCTTCGAAAATCTTGTTTTTGTGTGATTGAGTTTATGTATTGTCGGAATCAAAAAGGGGGAAATTGTTAATATAATAATGCCTAAAAACGTTACTTGCATTTTTCGGTCTCGCTTAGTTTTGATTACGACAATATATAAAAACAAGCATTTATGAAAACAACGAAAAACGAATTCTTGAGTTCAAGTATTTTTCATTTTACCCTTCTTCACTTAAGGTATGAATAAACAAGTACTAACCTTAATCAAGTGATCAAGTGATTTAATCTTTTCTTAAAACTCACTTTTTATTAAGTGTGACAAGTTTTTAATTAAACTTTCTTTTTAAGAAATGTTTTATTAATTTAAATATTTGAAAATTTGAAAATGACATATTCCCTTTTGATTTGGAATATCTTTTCAGGATATTTTTATAATCAGATTAGATCTCCACCACTAAAGGACAAAAAGGGAGCAGAGTCTAGTCCGGCGGTTCCCTAGCACCTAGGCGGTTCCTTATCGATAAGGTACCACCGGCTGAGATAAGGAACCGCGGGCAGATATAGCCGTTGGCCCTTTGTCCTATAAATAGTGGACCTTTGTTAGATTTTCAATTTACCTCTTTTGCACACAAATTTCCAGATTCAAACATACTTCTTAAATCACTCAAATCCTTTATCATTTGATTGATTACTACTTGTTTAGAAGTGAATCTATCTCATCCATCTCTTCCTCTTCAAGTGAAAAGAGAAGAACACTATCATTGTGAAGTGTTGAATCCACCACCAAAGATCCATTGAAGATCAAATATTATACATTTGTTGTTGTGTAATAGTTGTGAAGATCCAATTAGTTGTGTCTATTTGGAAGTTGTGTATGTACTAAGTATAGTTGTGTAGATTAGTCCTAGCTACGATTTGGGATCGGCTTTTAGCTTAGCGTCAGAAATTGGTTAAGCGACGTGTACGGTTTTCTCCACCATAAGGAGCTTGTTGTGTAGCGAACTCTCGAGTAAGGAGTACTCGAGGAGTGGAGTAGGAACGAGGAGTGAGCTTCGTTGCCGAACCACTATAAATCCTTGGTGTTTGGTTTGATCTTTCTTTACCCTTAACTCTTTACATTCTTTATTCTTTGTGCATATATATATATTAGTTAGTATTAGTTTAGTTTAACTATCATTGTTCATATTGTGCATAAGAAGATTTCACTTATTTCCTCAAGTCTAAGTTTTTGAGAAAAAGGATTTTTGAAAACCATCATTTAACAACTAAATACAAGAAACTATTCAACCCCCCCTAGTTTTTATAGTATAGATAGACAGATTTGGTCGCTTACTTCTTCGGGAGAGTTCTCGATGAAGTCGGCTTGTAATTACATTGATGAATTAAGATCAATGTTTTTGCTTGGAAGGTTCGTTTGGATATCCTTCCAACTCGCTTCAAGCTGTCTCTTCGAGGGTTGGACATCCCCTCAATTTATGCCCTATTTGTCACCCGGCTGTAGAATCGTGCTCTCATCTCTTCTTCTCTTGTAATGTGGGACGTCATCTTCTTTATAAGATTTATAGATGGTGGAGTTGGATGCGTCTGATTTAACCTCATACGACGACTGGTACACCTGGTACTCTTCTATTCATTTTGGTAATGGTATTAAAGCTAGATTTGGAAGGTGTTTTTTATGTGATGTGGTGGGCCATTTGGAAGCATCGTAACCAAGTTCTGTTTGGCTCGTCTCAACCGCGTTTAGATGTGTTGTTTGATTGGTGTTCGAGTAGATGTAGTAGTAGTTTTGATTGGAGTCTTTGGTTGAAATGTCCTTTTTCTTTGACTTTATACTTCTCCTAGCATCTTGCTAGTATTCTTATGAAATATCGCCATTAAAAAAGGTAATTAAAACTTTCATCACATATACTATAAGGGAAGACAAAAGTTCAAATGTAACCTTATTTTTCCTCACTAGTTGGGGAATAAATCACTACCATCCATTTTGGTTTGATCTTAAGGTGAAAATTAACCTAAGGTTAAAAAAAATGCAGAAGGACCATTTTTGCCAAAAAGTCCAAAAGTTTAAAAAATCGAGCAGAGGGACTAAAGTTGTGAATTTTTAGAAACTGATTTTTATTAATGGTGATATTTTACTAGTGGAAAAACAACGAAATATCACTAGTGATAAAATAATAAATATCACTGTTATATTGCACTATAAAATATCACTGATAATATTTCATTGTGTTATCACTAGTGATATTTCATTGTTTTTATTACTAGTGAAATACCACTATTGATAAAAATCAGTTTGGAAGATTTACAAATTTAGTCTCTCAGTTGAATTTTTAATTTTTTTATATTTTGGCGAAAATGGTCCCTACGTGTTTTTTGTAGCATTTAATTTTAGGTAATGAATGGATCGGATTAATCCTTTGTTTGCAAGTAAAAAGAGGATGCAAAATAACTCAAATCATAGGGGAATTTGATTGAATTAGCGAATCAAAATATGACATGCAATTATACTATCCATGTTACTAAATCTTCCCTTACATTTCAGCTTTAAATACCTTTCCTTATCATAGTTTTAACAAAATGGATTTTGATCAACATGATGACTAGTTGATGTCTTAGCAAACTTATACTAGTGTAGTTTCATTTATATGTTATATAAACCTATCATCACATTTGATCAGTATTATCAATATTTACTTGTGAATAATATTGTGGCGCAGCTTTTGCATGGATTAAATGCAAGGAAAGAAGAGGTCACAAGTAGAGACGGATCTAAGATTTATAATAGGGTGTTGCACAATTTTTTATGGTTATTAGTACTAAATTTATCTCATATTAAGTAAAAATGGGTGTTGCACATGTCAATAAAACCCGTTTTATACAAAATTTATCTTTTTTGACCTAAAATATGTTGTAATCCGTGCTGTCGATAAGATCTCAACAAGGGGAGGAAGTCGATTCGGGTATGATCAAACGTATGCTAGTGTTAGCATAAGGAGCAAATATGAAGAGTTTAACCTCTTCATTTATAGGCTTTCTATGATTCAAAGCTTCAAGATGGGAATGGGGATGTAAACGTGAATGCTGATGAGGATTAAAAGCTTAATTAAGATGAATGTAAATCTAGGTTAGATACAAAATATGAGGTGTTTGACCCGTCAGCCACCCTTTCTAAATTATTTTTTAGCTAAAGGGTTACCCGATAAATAGTATTGATTACATATCAAAATAAGTACAATGAAATGTGGCTGAAGTACCACATTAACCTTAATCCAATCTTGAACTACCCACGATATGAACAAACCTCATATGTGATAACCTACTCTAAACAATAAACAAACTTACACTTAACCATAAATTTAATATTGAAATAACTATATGTTTTAATTATTATAATGCTTAATATTATGTTCTAATGTTGATTTGAATTCAAGAACTATATATGAATTACATATGATAAAATACATATTGTTCTTATATTTATTCTTTAAGGACGCAAACTATACAAACAAAACTAGTAAGTAGCTAGAAAATAAAGAAGATTACATTGTATTGTAGGAAGATTTGGATGAAAGATCAATTAAACCAATTAATATGATATTTCTAGTTCAATGAAGGATCCAAGTATATAGCTAAACGGAGTGGTAGTCCCTTTGCTCGGTGGGTGGGTAACTTGCGCGTGAGTTACCACCTCTGTCTAAAAACACACGCGTGAGTTATGGATATTTTGGACTAACTACTGTCAATTATTCACCGAGGTGAGTTTGTGTTTAAATCTTACTCGACCGTTAAACGGTCATGTTTTAAAAAAACCTTTTTTTTAATTTATAACTTTTCCTATAAATTCATACTTCTAGTTATCATTTTTCTCACACATTCAAAACACAAAACCTCTACTACTCATTCATTTCCTTCAAATCATGTCTCAAAGAGCATCTCAAAACACAAAACGTTGTCAACGAACCCGCCAACCCAAACTCCCTGGCAACACCCGAGAGAACGTTTAATCTTGAGAACCCATCTCCGAATGTGAACCTTTTGTTCACAAGCATTCTATGCGCACAACCCTTACCAAAACCCACCATACCGTAATCCGGCACCGGATATGTATCAACAAAAGGGTTACCGTCAACCCAACCAAACTTGTTCCCTCTTACTCAGTACTCAACAAACGCGTTTCACGAAATGGCAGTGAACCCGAGCTCCTTTCTGTTTACGAACCCCGACGTTGGTAGCGGTTCTTCGTCACAACCAGCCATGTCTCCCGCGAATCAATTTTCAAACTGAGAGTTGTACACACCCGAATCTCGAGTTCTTATCAACAAACCGAATCTTTCCAACAACCCTATTCGTTTCAAGAAATCTTTGAGGAGGTTGCTGCCCCACGTCTAAAGTCGAAATCGAAGCCGAGTAGATCCCGCCAAAAGAATTTTCCGGTAGACTCTGATGCTCCTCGGGCAGTTGCCATGGACCAGCAGGGAAGAAATTGCTTTGTGTAGAGCGTGGGTTTTATTTATGAGCCTGAGAAACAACAGGAACGAAGACGGGTTTTGGCTGTAATCTTAGCATACTTTGAGAGTAAAACCGGTATTACCGGTAAGCGAACGTACGACTCTATTAATGGGAAATGGAAGTCTATTCGTCCACCGACATTTCGTTTCTCGGGAGTGTACAATAATGTTATGCGTAGGGCACAATAAAGTGGAGCCGAAGATGAAGATGACATTAACAAGACCAATCTTGACTATTAAGCTGAAGTTGGTACTAAGTTCAAATATAGTCATTGTTGGGAGATTTTGAAAGACAACACAAAATGGAGGGATGATGAAATCGCAACTTTCTTAGCAACGCAAGCAACAAAGGATAAAAGATACAAGTCTTCCGGGTCTGATTTGTTAAATAGGGATGCTAGTAATAATCGTACTCTTATGATGACCAAGACAAAGAAGTGGAGGAACTTTCCCGACCAATGAGGAGAGACAGAGCGAGGAAAAGAAAAGGATTGACATCGTCTAATAACACAAACGACGATGCTTTGGCTAGGTTGATGGTATCCGAGTTGTGGTTGCAAACTAAGTGTGCCATCAGATTGTAGAAAAAATAACGAAAAGCATTCCTAGAAATTAAAGAAAGAGAGATGCAACTTCGTGCTGAAGAGTTGGAAATTTCAAAAACCAAGCAACAAAATGAGCACATCAACATTTATGTGCTGGAATACGAACATTTGACTGTGGCTGCACGGGCTGCTGTTGATTGGCAACAAGATCAAATTAAGACGAAATATAATTTGCTATCTTAGGTTTTACTTATTTATGTATCATTTTTAATTTTTTGTTGTATCATTTAATTTTCATTTTTAATTTTCGATGTATCATTTTTAATTTTCTAATAAAAGTGTGTACGTTTTTAGTTTAGAAATTAAAATAATTAAATAGATTTTTTTTGTTATGACATGTTTCTCACCGCCAGTAAGGTTGTAAAGTGGGTTGTGTGAGTGAAGAGAGAAAGTTGAGTTGAGGCAGAGGTGGCGGTAGGGTTTCCACTCACCACTCTCTTTAGCCTAAAATGATTTTTTATCTCCTCATCTAGTGTGTTGATTTCGGTACATGATCTATATTCTTTAATCCTTTTTATGTGAATAGAAGAAAAGGGGTAAACGAATGGGGTTTTCCTATTCCGGAAGGCAACTTTTTTCCACTCTCATGTAGGCAGCTTCACCGGGTTAATCCCGAGACCGTTTCGACCCTTCTTTGAACAGTCAAAACTAGAACAGAAGAAACAAAGATGAAAATTGAAATATTAAGGAGAATTCAAGATGGATTCTCTTTTGACTTGTTGCCCCCATAGGGGTTAAAACTAGATTTGCGAGGTTGAAACTAGATTTGCAAGTTACATACTCTTGTTATGATCAAGATCCACACATTGTTTGTGTCATCTTTTTATTTCAGTATTTATGTTATAGCGTGGAGTCAGGAGATAGATCTCTATAGCATACAAAGTAAAGTAAGTTTTTGGAGTTTCCAATAGGATTACATAAAATGATTTGGTTTTCGCTGTTTCGGTTTGAACGAGTTTAGAATGCTCTAAGCTTTTGGTAACAATAATTCAAATGAATTAAAATGACTGGAGAATAAAAGTGAAAGCTAGATTAATGCTATAGGGGCTAATGATATGTGAACAACCGCATATATAGTACATTCCTTACTATTTGTACGTCAATAAGGCAATGTGATCAAGCTGTTGGGCATGACTGTTTAAGTGTGCCTTCCAATGTCACACGTACATAGAAGCCTTGAGGGCACGAGGTACGCTAGGTTGGGTACAACATGCATACCATTGACTACATTGTGCTGATTAATTTGATCATTTGGTCCTAAAACTAAGAGGGCTAGGTGAGGTAACGCCAAGCTCGGCGTTATGCGCCAGCGTTATTACACCGCCGATGAAAAAACTTTTAAAACTGCCCCTATGGATTGAAAACTATCAAAAACCCCTTTTTAACTTACTTGATCACCGGTATTTGGTGTTTGGTTATGTTTAATGGGGTTGCAGCGGAGGAACTGTAGTGGAGGAGCGACGGTGGAGGCATGGGAGGGGATGGAGGCGACGGTGGGAAGAAGAAGATACAATGAGGTTTTTTTTTTGTTTTTGTATAGGCTTATTCATTTTGTTTGGGATTAATAATTTTTTGGGCCTAATAAAATTAATTGTTTTACATTTTACATAGTTTAAACACTCCATGTTAAGATATTTAAAAACGAAAATTGTAATTTGTATTTTTTAAGTATTTGTAATTTGGATTTGAAGTATAATTGAAATAAATTGTTGTTTGTTAAAGAAACATATTTGTTGAGGGGGTTTTATAAAAAAAGGAAAAGTGATGTTGGTTAGTATTATAATTAGAGCAAAAGGAACGATCACGCCGTGCCCCGGTGTTGGCCGGCGTGACCACACCGTCATCAATTGCGTGGAAGACGGCGTCCCCCTGGCCACACGCGGTAAGCCCTCCAATTTTCCAAAACACCCCTTTTGAACTTTACATGGTGATTGATGATGATGATGGTTTTGGAGGCGGATATTGATGATGAATCGATGATGATGATGATGATGGTTTTTGCAGCAGCAGCAGGGAGAAGGGGAGGGGCTTGGAGACGAAGGTAAGATTGACTTTTTTTTCTTTTTTTTTTCATTTATTTGGGTGAATAAATAAATTAAATTAAATTTATGGTGTAATGTTTTTAGGTATTTTCTAATGGCAATTATATGTATTCTTTTGGCTAATTTATTCCGGGTTTATTTTTACTCCGTATTTTAGGATTTAATTTATGATATAATGTTTTTTACGTGAATAAATAAAATAAATTAGGATTTGAATAAATTAATTGTTGGGGGTAGTTTTTGAAAAAGTGGAAAAATGGGTAAATTGGTGTGAAAATGATGTGATGATAAGATGGTTGTTTTTTGTGTGAATGTGAAAGTGAAAAAGTGAGGTGGCGGGGTGTTTTTTGGTGTGGTGGTGTGACCTCTTAGAGGGGTTTGTGTTATTTGGTTGATGATGTGGCGGTGTTATTTGAAGGTTTTGGTGTTACTACACCTAGACCTATAATAAGTAAACTAGTCGGGTACCCGCGCAATGCGGCGGCGGGCCCCGATGACAAATGTTGTGGCGAACCAATATTACACGGGTCTTATATTTTTCGAACAATAATTTTACGAATGAATAACAACTTTTAATAATAATAAGTATAAGGAATATCAATACAGACTATTTCAAATCAGTAACATTTTTAAAAGGAAACATCGCCATGAAATTGAAAGTAATTTTGTATAAAGAAAAAATATAAAACTTATATGTATCTTAGTTGTAATGTATTAATTTTAAAGTAATGTATTTTAAAATAAATATTTTAAAATTTTTAAATATAAAACATATTCAACATATCTTATAAATAGAAATTACACATACATCTTATAATGTTTCATTTAGTACTGGAATGTTTTTTAACAACCAAAACTGATTTATGTAACCAAATTAAATATTCCAGTAACATAGTCTTTAGTCTTTATAGTAAAATATGGACAAAAGGGTGTGCTCAACAAATATTAATGCCCAATAAGTAGTACCCGAAGTTATCTAAGCCCAAAAACACAAAATTGATATATATGAAAAAACACACAAGATCAGGAGTCAGGACATTCGCATCCCCAAACACACAAAAAAGTCAAACCCATCATCCTTCTTCATAAGTGCTCTCTAATTCGTATAACTTCGGGTATTGAAGAGGAATTGACAAAAAGGATACTTGAAGATACTATTCAAGAGGAATTTTGTGATCCATTTATTAAAAGAAAATAAAAAAATCAAACACACAGAAGATAGTTGAAGTGCTCTATGATTCGTGAGATGAAGGTATGCTGCTCTTTTTAATAACTAATCCTTTTATTTAGACGCGACTGTTGTGATCCATTTGATGTATTCAAACCTCTTATAGTTTTGTTGGGAATAAAATGTAGCCAGTCCACTTGAGTGTTGACAAGAAGAAAACAAGCGTTGATAAGAAGAAAACAAACGCTGACAGATCAAACGTTGACAAGAAGAAGTCAAGCGTTGATAGATTGAATACAAGCACTGATAGAAAGATATGGTCTAGCGTATTATGTTTCTAGTTTGTTTCTTGTAAAGATAGGATCAACATTGTATTTTCTATATTTATCTTTACCTAGAATAGTTGATACGTAGACTCTTGTACAAGGCTTCTTATGTCTATAAAAGAAGACCTTTAGGTTAAGTTTCAATAATAAGTTTTCATACGTTAAACACTTTCATAGTAAGCAAGTTCGTTATTATCAATCAAGTGAAAGTTTGTTTTACATCTTTGTGTGTTCTTGTTTAAGTGTTAATTCCGCATAACACTTAGATTACTTTATACATAAACAAAGTTTCTCTACGTGTATAACTTGATCTAATCTCGTATACACAATCTTAATCGATCTAAGTTTGGGATCAACAAGTGGTATCGGAGCTTGTTGAGAAACTTTAATCTAAAAGAACACAAGAACCCTAAAAATCACCAAAACCCTAATTTTCACAAAACCCTAAAAACATCATGTCCACTCCAGAAGCAACCTCCTCCTCCTCAAACCACAACATCAAAATTCCCATGCTAGATGTAAACAACTTTGACCTGTGGAAATTCAACTTTGAGCAATATCTAGGGATCTATGACTACACTCTCTGGGAGATTATTGAATATGGAAACACATTCAATAAAGCTCAAAAGATTGCTAATGCCATTGCTACAAGATCAGCTGTTCAAGGATGTTCAGAAGAAGATAAGAAAGAAAAACCTGATGATGGTAGAGCTGTGTCTGCTGAAGACATAGCAAAGAAAAGGGTTGATATGAAAACCCTAAACATTCTGAAACTCTCCTTGGGGTAAGAAAATCAGCATAAATACAGAGGTTATTAGTCTGCAAAAGACCTTTGGGCAGCCCTTGAAGTTGCATATGGTGGTAATGCTGATACTAAGGAAGAGAAGAAGAAGCAACTCTTGCATGAGTATGCCGTTTTTAAGGCTCAACCTAATGAGAAACTTAGTAGTGTGAGAAGCAGACTGCTTGACATTACAAGCAAGCTGTCCTTCATAGGGACACAAGTTGGTGATATTGACATTATTGCCACTTTTCTTAAAAGCCTTGGTGATGCGTGGAAGATTGAGGCAAGATCTATAATTGCCAATAACACTCACAATAATTCTACTTTTGATGATATCTACAACAAACTGAGGCTGTTGGAGAATGAAACTCTTTTGGAGCATGGAAGTAAGTCTACCAATAGTAACATGGCCTTCTTCTCACATAGTGAAGGTCAATTTGATCAGAAGGACTCATACATGCACCCAGTGATGACGTATAGTCTCCAGCCGGGTCATGAACCCGGCCCACGGGTACTACCCGTATCCGGCCTATCACAAATGGGTTGGAGTAATGTTATTTAAGCTTATGGGCTTAGGTGAACAGTAACCGCACACACGTGTGCGGCCCACAGCCTGGCATGACCGGTACAGGGCTAGACAGAATCATATTCTGTCTATGGATGGGATTTACCCCAAAGAAGAGGATGTTCACTCTCCATAATTAGAAGATAACAATCAATCTAATTCTGGTACTTATCCTTTCCTTGGGGCCGAAGCATCAGTGACAGCCCATTAGGGTTTCACTGCCTATATAAGGAACCCCCAAGGGTTCCACAAATGTATTACATTCTATACACTCTCAACCCATCTGATTCCTATAAACCCTAACCGATTACTTACTCTCACGCCGGAGTCTAATCGTGGGAAACACTCCCACGGTAAGCCTAACGCGTGTTGTTTAGTGTGCAGGATCCCAACCATACGATTCACTTGGTGCAGGAGCCGGAGTCCAGCCAACCCGAATTAAGCCTAATTCGGGTCTAGCAAGGATCACCCAACTTTTATATCAACAAGTTGGCGCCATCCGTGGGACCATTACACTTAGATAGAGCGAAATCTCATCTTGAAAGTCTCAATGATGAAGGGGCATCCGCAAGGCAATCCCAGGAACACAAATCCTGGAAATCGGAAGTCCCAAGGGGAAGGGATACTCATTCCCACTCGATCCCCTAGCCATCAAGCGGGGGGACCAAACAACCGGAGTAGCTTTCAGTCCATGGGGGTGACAAGCACCATCTCCATAACTCCACCACCTACTTCGACCTTGGACAATCCTGATCCAGGGAGTGCGCCCAATCCCCCTAACAAGGAGCCGCGCAAACCATCGACCGAGGAAGAAGTAGAGTTCGAACCACTCAGCGAGGAGGATCTCACTCGAGTTCTCACGCAGAACTTTGATAGGATCGTCCCAGGGATTGCATCAAGGTTTAATCTAGGGAGAGACCTCCAATCTAGACTCAACTTTGGCAATGCCGGACCAAGTACCTCTTCTCAAAATCAGAGGAAGAGAAGGACCCGACCTCAGGAGCGGAGCCTCTTTGAGGAAACTCCCCAACCTAGGAATGTGTTTGAACGCATAGGGGATCGTCTCATGCAGGAATTAACGCAGTCTCGAGAAGAAGGAGAGAGGTCCGACGGTTCACCCGAACGACCAGATCAGGAACTAACCAGAGCCAATCGCCGCACGAGTGTGTGGGATAGGATGAATATCGGGAAGAAGGCCCCTGGCTCCTCTCACAAGAGCGGTCCTCACCCAAGAGATGGAGCACCGCCTCCTTCTCCCGATCCCTCAGGAGAGGACTCGGATGACCATCCGCCCAAGCGTCGCCGACCTAGGCATACTCCTCCACCACCACCAAACAATGATGAGTACTATGGTGGTCCCTACTACCGAGAGACGGAAGCAGAATATCTTTCCCAACCGTGCTGCGACCCTAGTCTCACCCGTCCATGGGCAGAACCCAGGGAATATCCTTTTACTCTCCGCATACGGAATTACTCCGAGGACACAAAACGTCGCATGCCGGCGTGTGTTAAGACTTATGATGGAACGGGTGATCCGGATGATCACCTCAAGATATTTGATACGCAGGCGAAAATTGAGCGATGGTCTATGCCTATATGGTGCCAGATGTTCAATTCAACCTTGATTGGCAATGCTCGCGACTGGTTCGAAGGACTTCCTCCGCGAAGCATTGATAGCTTCACTGAATTACGCACTGCGTTCAAGAATAATTATACTCAGCGGAAGAAGTATAATAGGGAGACGGTCTCATTGGCAACCGTCAAGCAACGGCCGGGGGAGTCTACGGAATCCTTCACTGAGCGCTTCAATGACGAGTGCACACGCACAAAGACAATGCCGGAACTCCTTAAAATCTCTGACTACATGCATGCCATAACAGACAGGGAATTAATCAGGCGTCTCAATGACAAGCGCCCGGAGAGGTATGACGACCTCATAGAAAGGGTCAGAAACTTCATAGAGGGAGAAACCACGGTTGCCACGGCCTACCCTTCAAAAGGAAACGACTATCGATCGAACGACCAGTCCAGGAGACAGTCGGGCGGTCAGAGCAATCAAAACAATGGTAGGGGCTCAGACTACAAGAGCCAAAACAATGGAGGACGGCCGGACGATAAGTTTACCCCTCTAAAGATGTCCTACCGGGAGATCTTGCTGACAGAAGGTTCTAATTTTCCGAGGCCTCCCCCAATGACGACTCCGCTGGACCGTCGCCAAGGAAACCGCTTTTGCGAATTCCATAACAACAAAGGCCATGGTACGGAGGATTGTATCCAGCTCAAGAAGCAGATTGAGTCACTGATCAAGTCAGGTAAACTCAAGCATTTGGTTAAGGATTGGAAGGATGGGAAAGACAACAAGAAGTATGACAAGAAGGATCCCCAAAAGGACAAACCTTCAACTATATACATGATCCAATCCAGGAAGCGCCGCACGAGGCAGAAAATTAGTCAAAAATTTTCACGCGACAGGGAAATCTCATTCCCTCCCATCACAGCAAGCGATGTGATTGATGCGCCTCTCACTATTGAGATAAGCATTAGAACACACAATGTTCGTCGCATGTATGTGGATGGAGGGTCATCAGCAGAAGTACTATACGAACACTATTTTGTACAGTTACGACCAGAAATAAGAAGCCAATTGGTACCAGCCACGGCGCCGCTCATTGGTTTTAGTGGAGACACCATCTGGCCGATAGGGCAACTGCGTCTGCTTGTAACCATTGGGAATGAAGAGCACTCCACCACTGCGTGGATGAACTTTTTGGTGATACCCTCACACTCTCCATACAATGGGATCATAGGCAGACCAGGTATTCTGGCCATACGGGCGGTACCTTCCACGGCACACGGAATGATCAAATTACCTGTGGAAGGAGGAATTGTCACAATTTACAACACAATCGTACCAGCATCCGAGTGTCATGCCGTGACAACACCGGTTCCGCTTGTTCCACCCAAGGATGGATCACCACCTCCCAATTGGAGGGTGGCAATCCATCCTGATTATCCGGAACAAGAGGTGTCCATAGGGGGAACGCTCTCGGATAACGGCAAGAGGGCCATGTGCTCTCTCTTGAAGGCAAATTTAGATATATTCGCATGGGAGCCCAAGCATATGATGGGCGTACCACGCGTGATAGCAAAACATAAGCTCCAGATCCGCCAGGGGTACCAACCCGTCAAGCAAAAGAAGCGCGGTCAGGCACCTGAGCGCAGCCGAGTGATACTGGATGAGGTACGGAAACTAGTGGACGCAGGTATCATGCGCGAGGTATACTACCACGAGTGGTTATCCAATCCAGTCATGGTCAAAAAGCATGACAGAAGCTGGCGCATGTGTGTGGATTTCACGGATCTGAACAAAGCATGTCCACAGGACTGTTACCCGTTACCGTAGATTGACTGGAAAGTGGAATCTCTATGTGGATATCCCTTTAAGTGCTTCTTAGACGCATATAAAGGATACCACCAGATCCAGATGGCGGAAGAGGACGCAGAGAAGACGGCGTTCCATACTAGTCAAGGCGTATACTGTTATACAAAAATGTTGTTTGGACTAAAGAACGCCGGGGCTACATACCAGCGGCTTGTGGACAAAGCCTTTGACTCATAGACAGGCCGTAACCTGGAGGTCTATGTGGATGACTTAGTCATAAAAAGTCATACGGAGGATGCACTTCTCCGGGATGTCCAAGAGACGTTTGACACATTGAGGAGGATTAATATGAAGCTAAATCCAAAGAAATGCACGTTTGGGGCAACGGAGGGAATGTTACTTGGATATATGATTGATCCAAATGGCATCAAACCTTGCCCAGAAAAAAACGGACGCAATAATACAGCTACCATCCCCTCAGACACGGAAAGAGGTGCAATCCTTAAATGGGAAGCTGGCCGGGCTAAATAGGTTCTTATCAAAGTCCGCAGAGAAGTCACTCCCCCTATTCAAAACACTCAAGAAGTGCATTAAGAAGGGAGAGTTCCGGTGGACAAAGGAAGCTGAGGAAGCCTTTGGTCAACTCAAGCAACACCTCGCATCTCTCCCCATGCTAGTAGCTCCCCGACCAAAGGAGGAGCTCATTATGTATCTATCAGCCACACATGGAGCAATAAGTGCGGTACTCATGACGGATAGGGACACGATACAAACTCCGGTCTACTTCATAAGTAGAACATTACAAGGGCCGGAACTGAATTACTCCTCTATGGAAAAATTGGTTTTGGCACTAGTGTTCGCTACAAAACGGTTGCGCCGATACTTTCAGGCGCACCCAATTGTAGTCATTACTGACCAACCAATAAAACAAGTCATCTCTAGACCGGATGTGGCAGGTAGGCTACAAAAGTGGAGCATTCTATTGGGAGAACACAACATATCTTATAGGCCAAGGACGGCTGTTAAAGGCCAAATCTTGGCGGATTTCTTGGTAGAGAAGCCGGATGAAGAAGGACCGATCGTAAAACACGACGAAACTCCAGCAGAACCATGGGTTTTATTCACGGAAGGATCTTCGTGTACGGATGGGTCAGGAACTGGTCTCATCCTTACGAATCCGAAAGGAATGGAGTTTACGTACGCCCTTCGCTTTGAGTTCACAGCCACCAACAATGAGGCAGAATATGAAGCATTAATTGCGGGTTTAAAAATCGCCGCTAGAATGGGAGTCCGCAACCTTGAGGCCTACGTGGACTCACGGCTTGTCGCGAACCACATTCTAGGTGGATATGTAGCTAAGGAGGATAACATGGTCCGATACTTGGAGAATGTCAAGTCACTCATCGCGGATTTCAGCAAGTTTTCTATCAAGCAGGTACCAAGAGGTGAGAACAAGAAGGTGGACGCTCTTAGCAAAATCGCGTCTACAAGTTTCGCCCACTTGTCCAAGCAAGTCTTGGTGGAAATACTAAAGGAAAAATCTATAACAGAAGGGGAGGTTAATACTATTGTTGAGGAGGATGGACCTACATGGATGACCCCGATCGTCAACTATTTGACTAACGAAACCCTTCTGGACGATGAAAAAGCGGCACGGTGCATCAGAAGGAAGTCGCAGCACTTCGAGCTTCGAGAAGGTATCCTTTATAAGCGCTCTTTCTTGCAGCCGTGATTGCGGTGTGTTGGACCACGACAGGCCACTTATGTGATCAGTGAGATACATGAAGGGTTATGCGGCATGCACGCAGGTCCACGATCTGTGGTAGCTCGAGCCCTACGCACAGGATATTATTGGCCTACCATGCATAGGGACGCACGCGCCATGATTCGCAAGTGCAGTGATTGGCAAGTGCACAGACCAGTGTCGCGACATCCGCAACAGGAACTTACACCTATTACATCCCCATGGCCATTCTATAAGTGGGGGATCGACATCGTAGGACCATTTCCTGTAGCTGTGGGGGGAGTTAAGTTCTTGATTGTCGCAATGGACTACTTTACACGTTAGATAGAGGCCAAGACAGTCAAATCCATCACAGGAAAACAAGTTAAAAAGTTTGTTTGGGAGAACATCGTGTGCCGTTTTGGCTTACCAGGAAAAATCATCTCGGGCAACGGGAAACAGTTCGCGGATAATCCATTCAAGGACTGGTGCGCAGCATTGAATATCAAACGGCGCTTCACGTCTGTTAAGCACCCGCAGACAAATGGCCTTGTGGAACAAGCAAATAGAAGCTTGGGAAACGGCATCAAGGCACGCTTGGAGGAGCGAAGTGCCAAATAGGTGGACGAACTACCACATGTTCTATGGGCGCATAGAACTATGATCAAAACAGCCAACGGGGACACTCCATTCGCATTGGCCTACGGCACTGAAGCTGGTATACCAGCAGACCTAAGAACGCCTATCATCCGCACGGCGGAGGTTCATGTCGTCACGAACGACGAGCAACTCCGGATCAATCTGGATTTGTTGGAGGAAAAAAGGGAGATAGCGGCTATCAATGAGGCCAAGTCCAAGGCTAAAATGAAGGCTTATTATGACGCCAAGGTCAAAGGTGTTTCTTTTCGACCAGGAGATTATGTCTATCGCGCTAACGAAGCAATTCGAGCGGAGAATACAGGAAAGCTGGGCCCTAAGTGGGAAGGACCATATGAGGTCACGGAGGCCTTAGGACGGGGCGCGTACAAGTTACATGACATGGATGGCCGCGATCTGGAACGCACATGGAATATCTCAAATCTCAAAAGGTGCTATCTTTAAAATCTACGGCTTCCGCATGGACACTTCGCTATATTTTGCTTTAATGAAGATCCATGTGTTCTCTTTGTTTTGTTTCTTATGATTTTATAGGACCTTTTTGTTTTTTAGGGTTTCCCATTCTTGTCAAAACAAAAAATGTAAACGTTCTAATAAAATGCCGTGGTGCCTAGCTAGCTCCGCGGCTAGTTTTCCGTGCATATTGTTTGGTTGTTCTTTAGATTCTATTATAGTCATATGAATTTTAGTTATTATTATAATATGCCATGTCTCATTCATATGCATTCATTCAATCATCGTACATGTATTATACGCCTCCAGGCGGGGTAAGAGGATTAAGTGAACCTACTAATTCAACTTGTCGCATAAGAGGGATGCAACCCCAGCGATGCAGATCATGTATCCTTACTAGACACCTTACTCACAAGACGTTGTGATAAGTTTCCGTATGCCGTACTCACGCAGTGCTTTACATAGTAAAGACGCACGTCGCATGTCTAGTAAATTATAGACTTGAGTGTATTTCTTTTTTGAGTAAGACGTGACATGTCATGCAGTATCGGTATACGATATCCAACAAAGTAAAAATACACAAGTTTCAACATCATAACAAAATGGCCGTGGTTATCACGGACTTACATACATAGGACAGTTATTTCACATATCAGTCTTAGCCGTGTACATGCACGGACGAATAAAAGATAACAATGTTTACAAGATAAATTACAACGGAGGTAGGAACTCCCCTATATCCTTCTTCCCTTCTTCGATCATGGCGCGGAGGGCATCCCCGCGAGCATTCTTCCCATCCTGCGCCTTGATCGCATTCGCATCCAATGCCTCAGCAAGCAGTTTTTCACCTTTCATTACCTTCGACACGGAGTCATAGGTAGGCAAGGTCAGTTGGATGGGATCAGCAGTAAGCTTTGACATTACTACCTCGTTAGGAGCATCCCTCAGCGCCTCCAGTTCGTCCAAAAGAGGATGTTGGATTTTAGCAAGTGCACCCATTGACGCGGTCATCTTGTCCGCAGCTGAAGGGTTGTGGTCGGCGTGTTGGGTAATGTCCTCATTCTTACCTATCAATTCTGAAGCTTCGACCAAGCCCTCATGCCTACCACGGTCAGTCCCATCCGTAACGACGCCTGCGAACGCTTGCAGCAATTGCGGGGGCTTCCATAACCTTGCTTACGGCAAGGCGCATTCCCTGACCAATCATCCACCTACGCCCAGCTATGGCCGATAGCAAAGGAGGACACATCCTTTCAGCACAATCCGTGGCCATCTTGCTTAGCTCCTCCTCGGTTGTTGCAGCTTGCTCATCCAAATTATTCCGCGCTTGTGTTAGCTCATCCTTTAGTGAGTCGCGCTCCTGTGCGATGTTGAATGCTTGTACGGTTACAGCTTTGGTGGAGGCTTCGGCTGTGGACACCTGCATATGGCACTTAGAGTTATCACAAGGATAATGTGTTTTCTTTCTTGTACGTAAAAAATATATATATAAAAAAAACATTCATGTTGAAAGCGTACCTTCTCGTTAGATGCGGCTACAAGGGCCTCAAGCTCAGCGATGCGTTTTTCCCGAGTGTTGGCGTAATGGGCCCGCTCCTTCACGGTGTCCTCTGCCGTAACCAACACCGTTTGCAAGGAAGCGATGGTTTTCTCGTGCTTCACAACTAGTGCTTCACGGCGAGCTATTCTTTTGTCCGCACGCTTCACATTCGCCAAAGCCTTGATCAGACGACGTCTTAAGGTGGCACCCACTGTCACTTGATGTGCGGATGACACATCAAACTGCTCCAGCAAGGACTCATGGTCTAGCTCGTCCAAGTCTTGAGAAAGGGCCGGAGGAGTGATATGCTCGATAAATTCCGAACACTCAGACTCCGCCTCCAACCTTGTTAAACTGGAGAGATTCCATGCTAGGCGCAGGCTGTTCTCCGGTCCTTCAGGAAGTGGCTCCTCGACACGTGTCACAGGAGGGGATGGAGGTCTGATTGATGTCGTAGGGGAAGGGTCCCTTTCCACCTCTCCCTCTTGAGCTACAGTCGACGGATCCGCCCTGTTATTGACATATTCAATTTTTGTTTAGGCATTATATCCTTAAAAAAACAACAAGACAAGGAAAGAATAAAAGACGAGAAGGTGCTTACGTGGTACCAGTTGTAGGTTCCGGGGCGGTAGGAGCTACGGAACTCACGGGGGTAGCTCGCCAGACTTGTTCATCCATGTGCGGTGTGGGGTTGGCCGGGGCCGTCGCAGTACCACTTCCCTCCTGGTATTGAGAATGGTCTCTCCTTAGTTTCTTTGGGGGAGCATTCGAGACCCCCGCCTCATCCCCTAGTGTCTTTGCCACCCTCCTGGTGGTCTTTCTCTTTCTGGATGTGGGCTTGGGGGACCCAGAGGCTTGAGTGATGTCTTCATCCTCAAGGTTGAGGAAATCCTCTTCTCCTGGATCTTCCTGGTGCGTCACGGCGCCCTCCAACAGCAACTCTCCACCATCTTCATTATGGAAATCCAGAAGGGATTTCTCGATAATAGGCTCCTCTTGATCTGATCTTTGCTAGGAAGTTTCTTCAAGTGGAATGGTACGTTCTGCGGTCGCATCAAGAAGGGGGAGTTCATTCTCCTTCAACGGGCGGAATCCTTCAAGCACTTTCATTGGGTCGCCCTGACGCAATAATCCGTGTAGGTTCATCTCTACGGACATTTACAATTACACGGGTCAGTAAGGTCCTAAAATGCAAATGACATTTATCACATCTATAAAGTATAAGTAAACCTACCCTGTCAACGATCCGTCAGAAAGCACGGATATAAGTTCTCCCTCCCATAATAACAGCTGCTTTATCCTACTAAGCACATAAAATGTTCCGGAAACCCCCTATGGAATTATGTGCGGTGGGTATCTAGTATTTTCAAGTCTTTGCTGCTATAGTGTTTGGATTTGGGCGGAGAATCTTTGGGTACTCTGGTTTTAAGGACGAAAGGAGTGGGGAATACTTTCTCATCAACAAAAAAGTAATGGTCATACCAGTTCTTAAGGGAGTCTAAAGGCTTCCTATACGTCATGGGGGCGTTTCCGGATCGTTTTTTAAACGATAGCCACCCATTCACTAGTTGGGGGGAGTAAAAGGCCCTAAATAGGTTCACGGTCGGAGTTACGCCGCATGTATGGCATGTAATCTCAAATTGATTGATTTTACACGCCCCTATGCAGTGAAGCTGGGTTATGTGGAAATCATAGTATAAAAGAAGATCTACCAGGAACTTAGATAGGGGGATACGGTAGTTGGCCGAATCAAATAGGCGCGTGTACATGCCTATCTTTCCCCTTGGCGCATCCGTAATTGCCTCACCTTCACCTGGATAGGTTGGGTGTACGCTTTCGGGAATATAATACTTAGGCAAAAAGTCTATGTATTTTTCCACAGACATCACGTTCAGGACATCCGTGATCAGAGGGTTGTCCTTTACCATGTTTTATAAAAAGGGTTTGTAAGGCGTGATGATCTAGCCCGCGACGGAGGAAATCTGTGGAATAGAAGGCAAAAGTTTGAAGGAAGGAGCTTGGAAATAACAATGGCGGAAAGAGTGTGAACTGTGTGTGTAACAACCGCACACACCAACTCTTATATAGGGTTGCCTCGATTTCCGAGGTAATGTGGATGTTTGACACGTGTAGGCCACTACGCCTATCCAACGGATGGGATTTCTGACACTTCTGAAACGTCAGAAGGGACCCACGGGTCACTTCTTAGCAGTTTTACGTGGCTCAATGGTGGGCATTAATGGTGCACTTTTGCAGAAGTGCGACTGACCAGTTGAATACCATTAATGCATTCATTCTTGTGTCGGGATATGTGGTCTTACGTAAGACAATATTCAATGCTACATTTAATTTGTCTCGGCCGTTATGTGTGGCTGAGGTACTATTGGAATAACATTCCTAAGACAGGCAGCCACGTGCGGCCAAAACAAAATCTTAAATGTTTATCATTCCTTAGATCTTTCTTGGTATGTCTGGAGAGCATCTTGATAGTCTAGAGGTTACGCCTACGATTGTAACAACTAGACTGGGGGGACATGATGACGCATAGTCTCCAGCCGGGTCATGAACCCGGCCCACGGGTACTACCCGTATCCGGCCCATCACAAATGGGTTGGAGTAATGTTACTTAAGCTTATGGGCTTAGGTGAACAGTAACCGCACACACGTGTGCGGCCCACGGCCCGACATGACCGGTACAGGGCTAGACAGAATCATATTCTGTCTATGGATGGGATTTACCCCAAAGAAGAGGATATTCACTCTCTATAATTAGAAGATAACAATCAATCTAATTCTAGTACTTATCCTTTCCTTGGGGCCGAAGCATCAGTGACAGCCCATTAGGGTTTCACTGCCTATATAAGGAACCTCCAAGGGTTCCACAAAGGTATTACATTCTATAAACTCTCAACCCATCCGATTCCTATAAACCCTAACCGATTACTTACTCTCACGCTGGAGTCTAATCGTGGGAAACACTCCCACGGTAAGCTTAACGCGTGTTGTTTAGTGTGCAGGATCCCAACCATACGATTCACTTGGTGCAGGAGCCGGAGTCCAGCCAAACCGAATTAAGCCTAATTAGGTCTAGCAAGGATCACCCAACTTTTGTATCAACACCCAGTTACTGGATCAACATGTGTCAACGCTGGATCATATCCTGTCAACGCCTCACATTCAGACGCTGACACATACAAAATTGACTCACCAAGAGTTAAGCCTGCTGGTTTGGATCTGGATACTGTGTGTGCATACATTCCTTCATTGCCCAATGGTTCAGTGATTACATATGAGGACCTTGAGCAAATAAGTGATGAGCACTTGGAGGAGATGGATATAAAGTGGAACATGGCTCTTGCAAGTATAAGAGCAAAGGACACTGCTGGATTTGATAAATCCAAGGTTGAGTGCTACAATTGTCATCGTATGGGGCACTTTATGAGGGAATGCAGATCTCCAAGAAGATCTGATGTTGGAAAACCCTCAAGCCAAATTTTTAAGGCTCAGGATCCTAAGGCCATGGTGGCAGTGCAAGAAATTGATGGTATTGGATGGGACTGGAGCTATTTGGCTAAGGATAAGGAAGAGGATAAAGCTTTGGTTACTGAAATAGAAGAAGAAGAGCATGTTCAATATGCTCTCATGGCACACTCCTCCTCTTCATCAGATAATGAGGTATACGATGATGCTTTTTGTAGTAAGGGTTGTCATTTAAATACTAAAAAACTTAACAAAGAGATTTTAAGATTGTTAAGTGATGTGAGTACTGATAGATGCAAGTTGTCTAACTATCAAATTGCTCTCACTCAAACTGAAAAGACAGTTTCTGAGTATAAGAAAATGGAGCTTGACCTAAAAGATAAAATAAATATCTTAAAACATGATTTAAATGCTAGTAATGATGTTAGAAACATCATGGAAAGGGTCAATGTTGAATTACAGGCTAAGTTAGATGAGGCTATTAAGAATAAGGATAATGTAGACCTTAAAATTCAGAGATTTGATAAGGCCTCACAAACCCTAGGAGAATGTGTCAATAAATAGAGGGATCCTAAGGACATGACTGGGATTGGGATGAAAGACTATACTGGTGTTCCACCACCAGCAGGGGACTTCTATGGTGTCCAAAGAAAGGACTTATCTTGGACTGGTTTACCAGAACTCCAAGAAGAGGAATTTATTCCTCCACCAAGAGTCCTCACCCCAGTAGAGGAATATAGGCAAAAGTTGACTGATTTGAATGAATGGAAGAAAGCCAACCCTACCTTATTTGTCAAGGGTGGCATGTTGTGTGAAAGTCCAAATGAGTCTACCCCTATCAAAGTAACAAACCCAATCACTGGCAAGACTATTGACCTTGGCTCAAACACTGTTAGAAAACATAGCATTAAGTATGCAGAAATGTATAGGAATACTAGGTCACCAAAAAGCCAAGTTAGTAATGATGGAACATGTTTCTTTTCTTCTAGACCTAAAGTTGTGTCTAGAAAAAGCCTGTTACACTTGTGGTAGCTTTTCACATTTAGCATATAAGTGTGTCAACGCTTCCAAGGTCAACGCTGTTAAAAGGTTAAACACTGTCAGACCCAAAACTTTTGTGGAGCAAAGTCCACAAGTTGTTAGACCAACCCTATTTTTCACTAAAGGGTCTAACACTCATGGACAAAGACCATTTCAGAAGACCAATACTTGGTCTAATAGGCAATGGGTTTCTGTAGCAAACCCTAGGTTCAACGCTGACAAGGGTAATTTCAGCTTGACAAGACCAAATCCAACGCTGACAAAAACGTTGCGGGACCTAAATATTTGCAACCACAGGGAAAAGGGTCTAAAGCTTCTTCTAGCTTGACATGGAGACCTAAGCAAGATCAAAACCCTAATTCTAATGGGATTTCTATGACCTGCAACAGATTTAATTATATTTCAAAGGTCATTACAAAACTAATTGGGGTTAACTGGGTATTTCATCCAAAAAGGGATGAACAAGCGGTTGTTATGAGAACTAAGTCTGTTCTTGTTGAACAACCAGATGAATCCAAGTCTGCTCGGGCTTGGGTTCCCAAAGAGAACTAATTTGTTTTCTTTATATGCAGGGCATTCAAAAACAGGTGAATGATTATGGATATTGGGATAGTGGATGCTCTAGGCACATGACTGGGAAGGAAGATTATCTCACCAACTTCACTCCCATTAAGGATGGTGATAAGGTTTACTATGGAGGCGGATATGGAACTATCATAGGCAAAGGAACTCTTCTCACCAAGAACTTGCGTTTTGAAAATGTGTTTCTAGTAAAAGAACTTGATTACAATCTTTTTAGTGTATCACAAGTCTGTGATAAAAAAAATAAGGTTCTTTTTACTGATACTGAATGCTTGGTGTTGAGCAAGGATTTTAAAATTCCAGATGAGAAATATATTGACTATAGAACACCTAGGCATAAGGACATTTATAATGTGAATCTTAATGGTATTAGGATGAATAATAATATGTTATGTTTTTATGCTAAAGCTTTAGTTGATGAGAGTAATCTATGGCACAAGAGACTAGGGCACATAAACTTTAAAAATATAAACAGACTTGTGAGACTTGGTTTGGTTGATCGTTTGCCTGAAAAGGCTTTCCACAATGACCACTCTTGTGTTGCATTCCTTAAAGGCAAGTAGCACAAGGTCTCATTTAAGTCTAAACAGGTGCATTCTAGTTCTAAACCACTTCACTTGCTGCATATGGACCTGTTTGGTCCAACTAATATAGAGACTTTGAATGGTAAATAATACTGCTTTGTCATCACAGATGATTTTTCTAGGTTTACTTGGACTTTCTTTTTAGCTATGAAAAGTGACACTACTGATACTTTAATTAGCTTTATTACTCAGATTGAGAAGAAAACTGGTAATGAAGTTAAAATGCTTAGAAGTGATAATGGTGGTGAGTTTAGAAATAAGCTATTGGATGATTTTTGTGCCAAGAAAGGGATTACTAGGCAGTTTAGTGTTGCCAGAACCCTACTGCAAAATGGGGTTGCTGAGAGAAAGAATAGAACCTTAATTGAAGCAGCCAGGACTATGTTGGCTGATGCTCAATTTCCCATAGCTTTTTGGGTTGAGGCTGTGAATACAGCTTGTTATGTTTAGAATAGAACATTGGTCAACAAGATACATAACAAAACACCTTATGAGTTACTTTGGGGAAGGAAACCTAATATTGGTTTTCTTAAACCTTTTGGTTGTCATGCAGTTGTCTTAGATACTAGTGATGCCTTAGGTAAATTTAGTGCTAAAGGTGATGAAGGCTATTTCATGGGTTATTCAGTGTAGAGTAAGGTATATAGGGTTTACCTTAAGAAGGAAAAACGTATACTTGAGAAAGTACATGTTAGGTTTTTAGAGAGTAAACCTAGTGATCCTGAAAGTGGTCCAAATTGGTTGTTTGACTTGGAACCTCTATCTAGGACTTTGAATTATATGCCTGTTACTAATCCAGACATTGTGAAGGTAACTTCAAATGTTGTGGAAGAACCAGTTGTTGATGTTTCAGGTACACAGGTTAATGAAGAGGTTGGATCACAAGCAGACAAGTCATCTCCCATACAAGAGTATGTCACTATTCCCATATGGACAGATGCTTTTGCTGCTGCTGGAAAGGAAAATGGTGGCCCCCAAGTATCACCAGTTAACAACATGCATGGTCCTTCAGGTGCTGACAAAGGAAAATCTGGCGCTGATAGGACAAATTCAGGCGTTGATGTCTCAAACATTGACAACACCATTTTAGGCGTTGATGATCCAAACGCTGACAACCTTGGTTCAGGAGTTGACAACACTTTTGAGCATATTTTCTCTTCTAATTTTGAACAAGGTGAACCTTCAAGCAGGAATGAAGAGGTTCATACAAATATTGATGGAAGAGAGTCTGAAGAAGATATTGGCAACTTAGATGATGAGACTGAAGACAACAGACTTTTTGAAGGAGGATTTCTCACTTCTACTATGAAGAATCACCCCACTTCTCAAATTATTAGGGATGTCATGACTCCTGTTCAGACTAGAAGATCTCATCAGAGTCTTGGTGGATATATTGCCAATATACACAAGAAGGTTGATACCCCTCTTGTTCAAGCATTTTTGTTTACCTGTTTTCTGTCACAACAGGAACCCAAGAAGATTTTTGATGCTCTCAAAGAACCAAGTTGGGTGGAAGCAATGCAGGATGAGCTTCACCAATTTGCTATTCAGGATGTTTGGGAGCTGGTTTATTGTCCCAGGTATGTCAGACCTATTGGGACAAGATGGGTTCTAAGAAACAAGAAAGATGAAAGAGGCATTGTGGTCAGAAACAAGGCATGTTTAGTGGCTCAGGGATATACACAAGAGGAAGGGATAGACTATGAGGAGGTCTTTGCACCAGTTGCAAGGATTGGGGCTATAAGGATATTTCTAGCCTATGCTTCCTGTATGGGCTTCACTGTCTATCAAATGGATGTGAAGAGTGCTTTTCTGTATGGCATAATTGTTGAGGAGGTGTATGTTATGCAGCCTCCTGGTTTTGAAGATCCAGAGAATCCAAACAAGGTTTATAGAGTCAAGAAAGCTATGTATGGACTTCATCAAGCCCCAATAGCATGGTATGGCTCATTGTCCACTTATTTGGTGGAAAATGGATTCAAAAGGGGCACCATAGACCAGACATTATTTATAAAGAAGGCTGGTAAGGATGTCTTACTTGTTCAGGTTTATGTTGATGATATCATCTTTGGGTCCACTAATCCAAAGATGAATGAAGACTTTTCCAAGTTTATGACAGACAAATTCAAGATGAGTGTAATGGGGGAGATGAACTTCTTTCTAGGGTTACAAGTTCAGCAGAAAGAAGATGGTATCTTCATCTCTCAGGATAAGTATGTAGCATAGATCTTGAAGAAGTTTGGCTTTTCTACACATGAAAAGAGGGCTACTACTCCTATGCATAGAGAACACCCTTGGGGAAAAGTTGGATATGGAAAGATGTGGATGTCAGGCACTATAGATCAATGATTGGTTCATTGATGTATCTCACAGCCTCAAGACCTGACATTATGTTTGCTGTGTGTGCATGTGCACGCCATCAAGTGACTCCCAAAGAATGTCACCTTTATGCTGTCAAGAGAATCTTTAGGTACCTTAGATGTTATCCAGATCTTGGCTTGTGGTACCCAAAAGATTCACCATTGGAGCTTATTGCATATTCAGACAGTGACTATGGTGGTGATAAGTTTGATAGAAAATCCACAACTAGTGGATGTCAGTTTCTTGGGAGTAGGTTGATATCTTGGCAATGCAAGAAACAAACAGTGGTGGCCAATTCTACAACTGAAGCAGAATATGTTGCAGCAGCTGCTTGTTGTGGACAAGCCTCATGGATTCAGAACCAGCTGTTGGATTATGGGTATAATTTCATGCATACCAAAATTTTTGTTGACAATAACAGCACTTTATGCATTATTAAAAATCCTATACATCATTCTAAAACAAAACACATAGAAATTAGACATCATTTTATAAGGGATTGTTTTGAAAAGGGTTTAATACAACCAGATAGGTTTGACACAGAAGAAAATGTGTCTGATTTATTAACTAAACCTTTTGATGCTGGAAGGTTTCAATACTTGGTAACAAGTATTGGAATGATCAGTCTCACATAATATGTGTTTTGGGGTCTTTTTGTAAAAGTTTTTACAGGATAATGCATTGTTATTGGTCTTTTTGAAGTTAGATTTTCCACTATATTTTTCTAACGCTGACAACGGTTACCTTAACGCTAACAAGTGTTACCGTGGCGTTGTCAGCAACAATGTTAGTTTTGTGATTTTTAATCTAAGTGTACAGGTGGTGTTATCATTGTACCATTGGATACAGAGTTGCTTATGGATCCTTGGAGAATCATTTGAGCATGTTTTTATTTATGGATGATGGTTGGAATATTTATATTTCTATCTTGACATAAAGTTTTATGTTCATGCATATTATTGGGCAACATATGTATCACAGTTTAAGGGGAGGTTTTAGGAACCTTTAGGACTTTTGGGTATTCTTATAATACTCTTATCACAATTCTAGATTGTGTCCATATGTGAGTATGAGTTAGTTTTACTAAATCATGAGGCACTATAGCATGCAAAGTTGATATACTATGCATGCTGCCAAGACATTTTTGGCCTAGAATTGGTTGTGGTCTTTTGGGAGACTTGGGAATAATTTTATCATGGGTTTACCTGGGAGTTACAAGGAATTTTATGAGATAACTTAGTTGTTAAGAATTTTGGTTTGCAAGGGACACTAGAGGACTGATATGTCTATCTTGCATAAGCAAGTGTGCATAACTGGACAGTGCTTGCCGCCCTATAATAATTATCATCTTATAGGTTATCTTCACTAGGATAAATTACTTTGTTAAGGTCCTTTTTCATTTTTATTACTTTTATTTTTGGACGCTGACAAGTATTTTTCCAAGCGTTGTTATGACCAATTTAGACGCTGACATGGCTTTGGCAAACGTTGACAAGAATATAACCGTTGGGCGTTGATGGGTTATTTTTGACCGTTGACACTCATTGGGACCTACCTAGTTGTTACTTTTTGACGAATTTTGGGGCCGTAATTTTGGGAGCAGATAACTTTTAATTAATGCATGAGATAACTTATTTTCTTTTCAATATTTTCATCATTATATTTTGAAAATAGTTGCCTCATTTTTGACCAATTACATGCACCTATCTCTCCTATATATTTGGCTCCTATTTTTTAAACAGGGTACCTCATATTCTTGTCTAACAATTTTCTCCTATAATTCATCTTTCTAAATATTCACAAACAGCTTTCTTCAACAATGGCACCAAAATTTAAACCAAGTGATTTGGTATTGGGATTCAGGAGTCAACACAACATGATTGCATATTTGGACGCTGATGACACTCTGTTTCCACAATACACCCAGATGGTGGCGTATTTTAATGCATCTCCTATTAGGTATGCTCTTTCTCATGCTCCTCTCATCTCTGTCACGCATATTAAACAGTTTTGGAACACTGTTAGTTCCTCAACAGTTAATAATGTGACTACATTATCATCTATTGTTCATAGGCGTACATGGGTGGTTACTGAAGCCTTGGTTCGCCAGGTTTTGCATCTTGATGATGTAGATGGTATAACCACCCTACCCATTCATGAAATAGAACAAGGGCTTCGGGCTTTGGGATATCCTTTCCCTGATGAGAGAACTTTAAACAAATATCATAAACAGGAGTTTCCCCCAGCCTGGAAGTACCTCATACATGTCATCTTACAATGTTTGAGTCCCAAGTGTACTGCACACAATGAGATTAATAGATCAATTGCTAGTGCTATTGTGTGCATTGCAACTGGGAAAAGTTTAATTATTCTAAAATGATTTTTGATGGAATGTGTAAAAACAAAGGGAATAAGATGACTTTGGCTTATCCTAGATTTTTACAAATGGTTTTTGATGTGCAAAATTACTGCACAAGGGATCATGATGATTTTTATGAGATCCCTGTGCAAAAGAAAGATATTTTTACCAAGATGAACTCACCCCCTCACCGTGAATTACCCCTCACCCCAGTTATGCTTGTTGTGATTGCAGCAGCACAACCCCAACTAGTCCCACAACCACAACTTGACCCAATACCAGAACCTTTGCCTTCACCTCAACACATGGAAATTGACCAAGAACCCTTCAACGCTGACACATTAAATGTTGGCGTTGACACACCTAATCCAGACGTTGACACCTTTCCTTCACAGACCCAAACACCCCTTAACCTTCCCACATCCACCAAATCTACATCATCTTCCACCCCACCACAATATAGGTTGCAAAAACGCCAAAGGACTACTGGAGTGTTCTCCTCTAGTGGTCCTAGCCATGTAGCAGAGAGAACCACCACCATAAGTGTGGTTGGTGCTATGGATGAGGCTGAGACTATTGGTCCTGGCTTAGATGCAGGCCAAGACAGTCCTAACATCTTTAAGACCTCATCCATGCCCCATGAATCTAACTTGGGAGGTCAAATACCCATTTTCGAAAAGGGCAGATTGGAACCATACACATTAATGGAATTGACGGTTGTCTGCATTAGCTTGCAAAAGCAAAATGCAAACTTGGTACATATTGTCAGTACACAAGGCCTTGAACTCAAGCAATTGAGGGAGAGGATTATTATTTTGGAGAATGCTAGCACAAGGCGTGGTATGGAGGAATCTTCCAAAGGGGAGGATGAGCAGGTTAATGTGAGTGATAAAGGCTCACATGATGGAGAATCTTTGGGTGTTGCTGAAGCCCTCACTGAATTGAAGAAGCAACCAGGTTTTGATACATCTCTAGTAACCCCTACAAATTTAAACTTGTCTTTTACAGCTATGTTGGAGAAATTTACAAGAGACGCTGAGACAAGTAAGTTGGGCGTTGACAAGCAAAATTTGAACGCTGACACACCAAGCGCTGACATGAGCAAATTGGGCGCTGACACAAGGAATTTGAGCGTTGACAGACCTGCAGATGAGGTTGATGTATTCCAGTCATCAGCTATCATCAAAGGAGTATCTTCACAGGTATTACCATCATCCTTACCCATCATTGATCCATTAGATAAGGGTAAAGGTATCATGGTAGAAGTAGAAGTTCCAAAGGATGCATCACACGTAGAGTTTGATAGAAGGTTGGCTGCACAACTTGTGGAACAAGAGATGAAGAAGGTTGGTGAATCACCATTTGTTGTCACTTCAGAGGAACAAGAAGGAAGTGATGAAGCAAGTTTAGATTCAAGTGTGATGATAATAGAACAACCAGAAAGACTTGAATATGGTGATGATTTGGCAAGAGAGAAGCTTAGAGAGTTGAAATTGCAAGTAGATTTTGATATGCCAGAAGTTGTTCAGATGTACCATGCTTGGGAAGATAGGTGTATGGAGAATCCAGATTTAACTATTTCAGACCAAATTTGGGGTTTGGAGATTCTTCTAAGAGTTCAAAAATATTGTAAGGTAATTCTGAAACACAAAGCTAGCAATGTTCTCACAATGCTAAAGAGGGATAGAAGGGAGCTTTACTACATGCTACTCAGATGTCATGGAACATGATGGACCTATAAAAAATTGTTGGGATTATCCTTTGAAGAATTGGAGTATAAGGCTTATCCCATTTGGGCAAGAGTGCAGGAAATGAACACTCTTAGACTTCTTTCAGATGAAAGGAGAGAAGAACTTGCAGAGGAGATGGAGATTTAGAAGGGAATGATTGTTCCAAGGCCTATGAAGAAGGGAGTTCCACTTGAGTTCCCTAAAGATATGGATAAATTGAATCCCAGTGAAGCTGTTATAAGAAGGAGCATCAAGCTATCACCCATGGAAGCTTCTGATATGGTACAAGTGTTACCTCTTGATGCCAGAAACCCTATCATAAGCTATGAAGAAGATGAAAGTGGGTTTTGGAAGATTGGCAGGTATGGGAAAGAGGTACACATATTTACCACTCTTATATCTCTCTTTGCAAGTGTGGATAGAGAAGACTTGGTAGACCTTTGGAGGTTGTTGGAGGCTAAGTATGAGGCTGAAGCTCCTACTTCAGTCAATGGAATAAAACTTTGGTCAACATTCAAGAGGATGTGTGGACCAAAAGAAGAAGATCCTGCTGTTTGGAAGGATCCTGAGGACGATCTCAGTGGTCTTCAATGGCGTTTGTATTCAGCTGCTGGTGTGTACTGCTTGAGCTCTACAAAGTTTGCTGAGTATCTTCTTGTAGATGGTCAGTATCCCATGTCCAAAGAAGTTTTGGAAAAGATGAAGACAACACAGCTGGAGATTGATTATTCAAGTGACGTGGCCAAAGATTTGATTAGGCATGTTTATTACCAATATGATAAGCGTTGTAAGATTCCTCCTAGTTCTTAATATTTATTCAGAAACTTGACAAGAAGAAAACAAGCATTGATAAGAAGAAAACAAACGCTGACAGATCAAGCGTTGACAAGAAGAAGTCAAGCGTTGATAGATTGAAGACAAGCACTGATAGAAAGATATGGTCTACGCGTATTATGTTTCTAGTTTGTTTCTAGTAAAGATAGGATCAACATTGTATTTTCTATATTTATCTTTACCTAGAATAGTTGATACGTAGACTCTTGTACAAGGCTTCTTATGTCTATAAAAGAAGACCTTTAGGTTAAGTTTCAAAAATAAGTTTTCATACGTTAAAAACTTTCATTGTAAGCAAGTTCGTTATTATCAATCAAGTGAAAGTTTGTTTTACATCTTTGTGTGTTCTTGTTTAAGTGTTAATTCCGCATAACACTTAGATTACTTTATACATAAACAAAGTTTCTCTACGTGTATAACTTGATCTAATCTCGTATACACAAGCTTAATTGATCTAAGTTGGGATCAACAAGTTTCGTGTTTATACCGTTAAGGAGCTATTTGACCAGTTTTTGAAAAGCCTATGAAATCAGTTTTTTTTGCTTATGACTTTCTTAACTTGAGTTTATGGCTAAATTAAGGTCATTAGCTCAAGTTGATCAACTCATTATCCCTATAAAACTAAGCTCAGAAGCTTTTCCAAAGTTCAATTAAGCTCTTGTTTCATTGAGTTATATAGTTCTCTTTGTTAGTTATCGTCATCTTGAGTTTAGTATCGCACCCATTTTAGCACATATTCAAGAGTCTGTGTGGAAATATGCTTTTGCACCACATGATTTGTTATTGTTTTGTCAAATAACAACAGTGGACTGATAACAGATTCGCTTCCAAATGGAATGTTTTGGGTTCGTTTGGAAAATGGAGATGATCTCGCTTACGTCTTTTTTAAAGTTGGACTCAATTCTATTCGTGTGTACCTGGTGATAAACTCAAGATTGAAGTCAGTCGCTACGACTCCACTCTTGGCGGTATCATCTATCGTATTGGCAATAAGGACCTCTAGACAAGGTTTGCCTGCCTTTTATGTATTTCATTTCCCAATAATATAAGTATATTATATATTTTCCTTCCTTTGTTTCATGCTATGCAATGTTATCATCTTATTTTACATGTTGTGTCCACAGTAAGCAACACAAACAACCAAGTAATATATGTCTATACTTAGCCTGGCTACATGAGTGGATATCTTTTACTCTAGTTTCTACAATAATTCTAAACAAGTGTACATTTTAGAGTAGCTGCCTAGGTTATTATTAGATTAGACGGAGGATATTTTGAGTGGTATTTATATACAACTATTAGTTAACATGTTTAGGAGTAGGGAATAGGGATACTGGAAAAGGTAGGGTAACTTTCTGTTGAAAAAAGGGTGGTGGTGTGTTTGTTCAACAAGCGTGCAAGGCTGGATTACTGTTTTAGTTATATAGTTGATCATATGTAACACATAAGTTAGTTATCGATACTGTTTTGTAAATGTCCAGAAGTTTCCTACAGACCCATTCTGGATCCGTACTGAAAGCTATCGTTTAACCTGTATCCAACTCACTTGAGCTTCCCATTTCGAACCCGTATCGAAGGATCTCGTTGAACCTGTAACGAACTCACCTGAGCTTCCCATTTTACCAACGCCATGTGAAACGGGTAAAAAAATAACTTCATAAGGAACATCTGCTCATCACAAAATTTAAGTGGTGCTCGTTATTAAAAAGGGAACCTAATTTATTGTAGAAGTGCTTTAAAACAAAATAAACAACTGTCAACGCCTCTTAGGGTGTGTTTGATAGCCACTTAACTAAACAACTCAGCACTTAAATCTGAATCGGTCAAAGGCCCTGTTGTTTGGTAGAAAAAAAATGGTACTGAATGGGCCAAATAAGTTCTGAATGGGCCACCTCTCATATAATGGTCTGTGATTCAGCGTCATACAAGTTCTCCTAAATACCCTTTTTCAAATAAATTGTTGCAGGTAAACCCCTATTAAAAATTGTTGCAAGTAAACCATTATTTGATTCAACATCATAAAAATTGTTGTAGGTAAACCCCTATTAATTTATATATTTTGATGTTTTGCGTATTGTTATTATACACAAACTCGATTCTGATGTTGCTACAAAATTGATGTTATATGATAAAAGTAGTAGTTGTTACTTGATGAAGGTAGAATGAGAAATATGAAAAAATTAATTAGAATAATAATTGTTATATTAGCGTTTATGAGCAGAAGATCTGTTATATGATAACTGTGATATACATGTTTACCTGGTTAGGACTTTGATAGTTTATCCTCTTTAAACAAAGATATAACATACAACATGAGATAGATAGATCCCAGCATGTAGACATAATATTAAACAATGTTGGTTACTTAAATATAAAAAAACTTGAAAGAGTTTTTTAAGATAAGATGTTGACTAGTGTTCTCTATATAGGTAAGTAGCTAATAATGTGGTTCTAATTTGATTTGCATTAGAAATAAACCAGAATCAAAGCAATGTGGTGGTTTTGTACGTAGTTAATTTAAATTGTTGCCATTGTATCTCTATAGGCATGGAAATATTCAAAACATTAATGTTTAATATTACGTTTTTATTCTAGTTAATAACTTTTTTATTAAAGTTTATGTTTTTGGGTATAAAATTAAACAGGAGGTTAAACTGGTAATTTCAGACAATATAGATTGCTCATTCAGAACAATTATCAAACAATCATTTTCACTCAGAATCAGGTTCATTCAGCATCTTGTAATCATTCAGCAGCTATGATTCATTCAGCGCTAAATCATATTTCTTATCAAACATCACCTTAGTCATCATGTAAAACCTCTCGATACACGTGTAAACTCCGTCGACATCAAATTTTTTCATAGGATTTACTAATACTTTTGTCGTGTGACGTGAAAGTCCTCTTGAAAGGGAAACGTAAAGTTGTCCATGTGAGAAAACCGATTCTGGAAGATAAACATCAACGTTCGGAAATTGCTTGTTATTGTTTTCTGATGTGTTAGTACCTGGAGAGATGTGTTTAGAAATAGATTTAACTAAAATGCAGAACATGGTAGGGGTTTTATAGTGAACAAAATGAAAAAATTTAAGGTAATGTGGCTAAAAATATGGGATACTTATTTGATTTTAATTGTTACAAACATTAGTCTTAAATGGACTGCATATTTTTAGTTATAGCAAATATATGACAATCTGTTACAAATCCTGGAGTTAAAAATGAAGGTAATGTGCCTAAAAATTTGAGAAATGTTAAAAATAGTTAAAAATTACTAATAATTAAAAATCTGTCATTTTGTGACCCGTTTGAATCTACTCCAAATGTTCAGTCATTTTAAATAAGTGTTTTTTGTGGATAAAAATATTAGATAGAAAGTGTTTAAAGTTATCCCAACCCGACCTGTATGAAATTATAAGCTTATTGTATTACTATAACTTGTTTGCTTACTGAAAAGTGCTTAATTGCTTATTAATGATTTTAAAGTTTTTTTTTGTCTTTTGTAAAAGCACGTTGGCAGTAGCTTTTGTAAAAACACGTTGGCAGTAGATTTTGTAAAAGCACGTTGACAGTAGCTTATCCAAACATCACAGTATTCTATAGTTTTTTGTGTATTCTACCCTCTTAGTACTAAGTACGACTTCTATGTTGCTGACATATGCTTGTATCAGGATCTCTAATACTTGTCATCTATCTTTCTGGTAGTTCTTCCAGCTTGCATCTTTCTTCAAGTACTCAATTCGTTAATAGCTTATCTCAGTGTTAAATCTTTTAGTTACACACGCACACACTTATGCTTCCATATATCCTAAAGACTTCTAAGTATGATCCAAGCAGAGACTCTTGTTCCAATCTTTTATCAAGCCCAAGTTATGGTCTAGTTCTGGCCAACAATAATAGTTGACATCTTGAATTATTATACCTTCACTAAATGGCATATCATCTATCATGTAGCCTTGTCTGCGTGCATTCACACTATCATAATCACAAACCCTTTTGCCACTAAGCTAACCGCTGAAGTTATATTATTAACATCCTCTAGTATCTTAAGTTCAACTAATGATTGAATACCTTAATTTGAAAATCTTAGACATGCTATTCTTGTTCAAGCTTAAGAAAGTTAGATATCCGTGCTGTCCCACATACAGACTCGCACATAGGCCCAAAGCTGTGCATTTAAGCACTCATCGCACCTTAACATGACTTTAGGCTTGAGATTCGTATATGTATGTAAATTTATACACACATCATCTTGCTTGAATGCTTGCACCAACTAAGAATATTGTGTTTTTCTTACTCCAGGAAATACTCAAGAGTTAAGAAATCAACTGTGGGGTTATTAGGCGGAACGGATCAAATAGCTAGAGCATCTGTTAGCATCAGTCGTGTGCGAGGGCCGTTTAGCTCACCTAGTTCAGGTATCATTGCTGAACAGTTCATTGAGAAAATTCGCACTGTTACACTTTACTTATACGTTGTGCAGATGTCGGGGTCAACAAGATATTTTGCTCATGGAGGATCTATAATGTTCTTGATAAAAGATATACTACGAAAGAAAAAAAAACCATATCAGGTAAATGATTACAACCATATTAGGTAAACAACCAAATCAGGTAAACAACCAAATTAGGTAAAGACACGATTACAAACACAAGTTTAAATAATTCATGCATTAAAGTTTAAATAATTCGTTCAGATGTTGTAAATGATTACAACCATATCAGGTAAACAACCAAATCAGGTAAAGACACGATTACAAACACAAGTTTAAATAATTCATGCATTAAAGTTTAAGCATCATCTCCATTGATGTTGTGATCGAAACAGGTAACACGGTTATTGCCAAAAAGCGAAACAGGATTTGTTCTCCTACGTTTGGCACTCCTAGCTGAGTAAGTCTCTGGTTAGGTTTTGTCCTCATCATCCAGTTTAATGACTTCATCCCATTACCAATGCATCAAGTTTTCAAATCTTTTACGTTTCTTGTGAAGCTGGAAAACAAAAAAATGTTAGTAATCTTACTTGTTATATTAAGCATGTATGTTAAAATAAAAAGATTACAAAACTATGTTACATCCATAAGTCGGTTGATTTGAACTTAATCTGGAAGAGGGAGGGGGAGAGGTGCATGTGCTGGGGAAGAGGGGCAGGAGCAGCAACATTTTCAGCTTGGTTAGCCATAATCTAATAATTTAGCAGGAACACGAGTTTGTATTTGGGATGTTGGTTTCGCCATATTCATCTGCCTTTAATTTATAGTGGCATTTTGCAATACCCTAAGACATGATTTCCTGATGTTTAGCCCTATTTTATTGTGCATATCAGTTTTGGAGAGTGAGAAGGCGGTTGTGTAGGGGTGGATATTGTAGGAAGCTTTTTCATTTTAAATAGGAATGTTTTATCTTTAAAAAACAAAGCGTATGTATTAATATTTCCAGGATTGTTTTGCAATTCATAACTGATAAGTATTAATATTTGATATGGCTGTTATAATATTTTTTAATTTAATTGGTCAACTAATATTAATTGGTTTGATTAGCAGATTTTTACTTAATATAGAAACGTTTGAGGCTGAAAATTTTAAAACTTCTAAATATAGAATAAGTTTTAAATCTTTTATAAAGTAGTTAGATTAGATAGTTAATATAAGTTCACTTTGATTCTTAGAACAGTTATATCTGCAATGATTACTAAAGATATGATACTCTATCATGTGTATATAAAAGGGAGGTATAGAATTAATATTCATTTCATTATTGCAAATTATTGATATGATACTGTATTATTGATCTGTACAGTTTCTTTTAACTGGAAAAACGAAATTATTATTAGGTCAAATTATTGACATGAAATATAAACAGATGAGATGTTCTTTATTCAGATTAGCCGCGGTATATCTCTGTGATCGTTTTCGACATTTTCTTGGACCACCTCAAATTAAATGTGTAGGTAGTGAGGTTTGAACCTATATGTCTTGCGAAGATATGGTATGTGATAATTTATTATCAGTCAGTTTGCAACTACGCATGACAAGCCATTTTAAGAATGTATTTTGGATAATGTATAGATGCCTCTATACCAACATACACGCCTGATCTAGTTCCAAACTCCTTTGATGATTAGGGTTAGTTGGCCCAAGCCTAGGCTTACTGCCCATTGGGTTTAGGATCACTCTTTCTCTTTTACTGTTAAAATTAACAATAAAGTTTTTTTACTTATGTGCAACAAATGAATACATCACGTTTATCTAAAGCTGAAAGTTTATTCGTTTTGTAAAGCTTTATTTCACGTTCATGACTCAGTAGCTTAGTAGAAGGCCACACATATATAATCCTAATCACCCTTTAAAACATGGTGCCAAAGACCCTATATCCTTACGTCTTTATGTAGTTGCAGGATGTGTAGGATGTGGGTTTAGGGGTGATACAAATTCTAGGAATTTTCTAAAATTCTAGGATCTTTCTAGAAATATATGTTAAATACATGGGCGGACCCAGAACATTAACTCATCAGGTGCACAATTTATTATTACGTAACATACATATTTGGCATCAGGTTCATTTTAAATAAATCGATGTTTTTAACGAAAATTTCCACTACGTGACAAACTGCCATCAGGTTCCCGTGAACCCCGGGAACCCCCTTGGTCCACCCCTGGTTAAATACCAACACTACTAAAAGCTCTCCAAGTTTGTATCAACCTCTTTTCTTTTAACAGTAGAGAGACTCCAAGTCTTCAATGAACTTACATGATGTCGAAAAAGAATAACTTGTAACTGTAAGTTCCAATCGCCACATTAACCAAGTCCTCCTGACACCGATATGGCCAACACCAATTTGACCTTACAAAAACATTTAAAGATTGCTCGCTTAAAGCGAAATAGATGTATATTTGTTGCAGGACAATAATATTCATTTTGTGACAAGACAATCAGATTGCCTGATGGTAGGGACTTAATACAAATTGAACTTAGAAATGTTTTATAAATCCCTTATCCCGCAATATGTAAACATGCCTAAAACTCTTCACTGCAATACCAACCAAGAACACTGATCTTAAAACATGCCTAATTGTTTAACGAATCCAATTTAAAGCCGATTAATAATTTTAGGTGAACATGATCCGAATATGAAAGTGTCTCACTGTTATACGACCTATAATGCAAAAAACATGAAAACATGAAAACATGAAAACAACACAAACATGACAACAACAACGAAATGAATCAGAAAAATTGCCTCCAATAGATTCATATTTACTACCAGCTGCATCAACAGTTGGTTAATGAACATAACTAAATTTTGGTATACTTCACTGTTTTAGGTCCCTAACTATGATAACGACACGGAGAATAAAAACAGCAATAAACCAAGAAAGATATCAAATTACTTGTGTGTTGAATTTTACTCGACTATATATGTATGCAGACTTGGTGTATCTTATAACCCTAATCCCATGACCCGACACCCGAATCCCACTTGAACCCGATAATCCATTTCCTAATAAGGTCGGGTTGTAGGTTAGCTTTTCTAGTCAATACCCGAATCAACATGACCCTATAACAACCCTAGTATGGTGAGGAAGGACTAGGTCATGATGCTCCTCTTACAGATGGTCAGCACAAGTTATAGAAAATATCATGATTAATTTATGCTTCATGACGTTTTAACATCCAAATGGGTTGCGAAGATCTTGCAAGTTATTGGACATTTGGACATATCCATTTACGCTATTATAAATCATGGTGTTTATACTTTATAGTCCAAGAATTTCAGATAATTAACCCACCATTTTTTCCAGGTTACATTGGATGCATGCCATACGAAATGCCATATAATCAATCAAACATTTGGTATGTAACGTTTAAAAAGTACACAGCATTATTTGTAACAAATTAAATTGTGCTAACAAATACACATACACGCCTGATGTCGTTCCAATCTCGTTATACAACAGTTGTTTTAAACATAGAGTGTCGTACCAAAGTCACCTCTGTGGCTCTGTGATTACTCACATCTGACATTACATTTTATATGGGAACGGTGTTCTTAATTGTTCTTTATTGAATCGGGTGAATCCTTTAAAAAGATAACTTTGCCTAGGGTTTTGCATGAAAACCATGCCTCATAAATTTAGCATGCAATGTGGTTTCCATGATATTTGCATGCAATATGGTTTTCATGGATTTTACATGCAATTTGGTTCAACATATGCGTAGGGTAGATGCTACGTGTTTGTGGTGTGTATAAATGAATGATCCAAGAGGCTGATAACATAGTTTTTCAAGTCTTAACGACCGTTTAATATTCGTGACTTAATATAATTTAAGTAATATATAATAGTTAATATAATTAATGTATTTTTTCCCCTAAAAATAAATTAATTGTATTAATAAATGTTCTTATGTGTATTAGTGTGTGTCTCTAATAGGCTCAAGCATTCTTAACCGTATATATACGAATTACGGCTTAAGCATTCCCAATAGTACGTAGCTACTCTAGCCAATCCAAAAGAATAGTAGCTGCTCTCAATTTTTATTTTACGCTAATGGGCATGTTGTTACCATCTTATTTTCAAGTTACCGAACCCATGACACATACGCATGTATCAATGTAAGCTACAAATAAAATATTTTCACGTAAGGTAGATAAGATTAGATTAGTTGACCATGTATATTTGCGAGGTGGTTTGCTTGAATTAATAATAAGCCATCAGTTAAAACCAACTCGATAACTTTGAGGAGTCTTAATATGAACCTTCTTAAACGGAATAATATACAAACAAGCGTAAGATTTATGTTCGAAAGTCATGTTTTTTGTATTTAAGTACAAGGACTATTATGTCATATTGAAAAGTAGTTATTGTTGATAGAAGTTGGTTTTGCTAAGTGTTAAGAGGATGAAAGCTGAAGGACCTAATATGAAACTTCTAAGCTTGTTTAAAGCGTAAGATTTATGTTCGAAAGTCATGTTTTTTGTATTTAAGTACAAGGACTATTATGTCATATTGAAAAGTAGTTATTGTTGATAGAAGTTGGTTTTGCTAAGTGTTAAGAGGATGAAAGCTGAAGGACCTAATATGAAACTTCTAAGCTTGTTTCATTATTGAGTTGTATTAGTTATATTCTTTCTCTTTTGATCTTGTGATCGTTCTGTTAGTTTGTTACTATCCATCGGTTACATTATATAAATTCTTGTTCTTGTTTAATAATCAATCACTTTGATTGATTGTTGAGCCTTAGTATGAGAGTTTGAGTGTATTGTAAAGTGCCGTTGATGTATGATAAAACACACATGTTAATAATACCGTTTATCCTCACTAAAATGACTAATAACAATAAAACACGTTTTATAATATTGCAAATATGTTTGGTATGTGTTATTTTATCTTGCACGTACAAAGGATTAAAAAATAGAAAAACAATGAATTTCGCAAGAGTTTTAATAATGTTTACGTATTTTTTGAGGTCAGTAGTCGGAAAATTTTCTCGAGCAGAGGTGATAAGATTCACTTAGTGCGGATTATCTTTTTTAGCAAAAACTCATTTGAGGACTTGCTCGTATTGTAGTTTGTAGGTTTTACATGTATCAGAAGAATGGTTCTCTAAAATCGTGTTAATCGATATCGGGGTTGATACGTTTTGGGAATTTTGTGATTCTAAGGTTCTTGGATTAGATTATGATTGATACTTAACATTCATTTTAAGAATTGAAGACTTAGGTGGTTAATTGTTGATTAGATTAATTAGGGTCTGAAACCTTAATTTGAGTTTAGGGGCTTTCTTGCCTCATTGATACTCGGTTTGTTCTTGGTTGTTTCCACTCGTTCTATTGCTCTGTAAGTGTTTCTTGTTTTGATTACCGTTCAAACTGTTGGGGGTGCAAACGGGGTTGGTTAACATGTTGACTCTCTAGCGTGATGGGTGTGGATACTTGATTTGGCAAACCTTGGTTCATATAATTGCATTCCATGTAATCTTTTATGACTTCTATTGTTTGATTTGGTGTTAATCTTGGTTGTTTTATCTAGTTATTCTTTATTGATTATGTTCTTATTTTCTTTATTTATTTGATTCTTGATTGAATATGTTTTTATTTATTTTCATCATGTCTGCTAGTGGTAGTATTTTTCATGTGTTGATTAATAATCTTGATACTGGTGATCCTCTTCATCATAATAATGATAATAGTAGTTCTATTATGATTCCTTGTAAGCTTATGGGTACTGAGAACTGTCGAATATGGAATGGTGTTATGAAATACGACTTACAAGCTAGAAATAAGTTTGGTATGGTTGATGGTACTTGTTTAAGTGAATCTTATGCTACTAGTGTTGCTTAACTGCTCAATGGGATATATATAATGCCATGGTTGTAACTTGGATTATCAATTCTGTTTTTCAAGATGTTTACATGGGTCTGGTATTACCGTTTGGAAAGATTTAGAAGAAGTTGATGGTTATTTGGTTTATAATTTGCTTCGAAAGATTAACTGTATTAAACAATCTGGTAGTTTGCTGGTTGATTATTATCATAGACTTAACTCTCATTGGAGAGAATTTAGTGCTCTTACTAAGTTATGTAAATGTACTGTGTTATTAAATATTCTTGTAATGTTAATCTGAGTTAGTCTTGCATCAATAAACTATGAAAGTGATACAGTTTCTAATGGTCGTTGATGATTGTTATCAACCTGTTAGAAGTGCTTTGCTCACTATCCTCTCTCTGAAGTGAAAGAAGCATATAATATTGTTTCTAGAGAAGATTCTCATAGACGGATTCCTAAATCTAGTGTTACTAAAACAAAAATATATGTTACTTCTTTTGCTATTAAATCTGTAAACAATAATAATAACAATGGGAGAAATTTTAATAATAACACCATAGGGGCTTTTGTTTTTAATAATAATAGCAATAGGTGTTCTAATCCTAATCTAAATAGTAAAAGTTAGTGGTAATATTGGACATAAAATTCTAGTATTTCTTGTAGTTTTACTTCTGAGTAGATGTAGAAACTCTTGTCTTTGATCCATAATAATAGTTCTGGTAATTATCATGTTAATATGGCAAATAAATATATTTTTAATGGCAATGTTTGATTCACTATGAATTTCTCTAAGTTCTTGTTTGCCAATAATAAACTCTATGTTAAAACTATTAGTCTTGGTTCAATTATTGATTCTGGTGCTAATCAACATTTAAATGTTTCTACTATTGGTTTGATTAATATTGTTGATTAGAGATAGTAAGATATTTGTTGGTTTTGATAAAGAGAACTATTATATTCAAGACTTCACTAGACAAAAAACTTAGTGCACTGGTAGTGAATCTTTTCGAATTTATTTTTTTTACATGTCTCCTAAGTGTATTTTAGGTGAGTCTAATATGATTATGACCTTTAATGTGCTTTGGTATAACAATGGTCATCCTACGACATAAGTCTTGTATGTTTTTCACAAAGATCTTAACATATTTAAATCTTCTTCTGTGCCTATTTGTGAGGTATGTCATAGGGCTAAGCAAACTAGGGAACCATTTCTCTTTTCTGATGATAAGTCAAAGAATCTTGGTGATTTGATTCATCTTAACTTATGGGGTCTTTATAATGTCACTAGCAGAGAGGTTTAGTTTCTTCTTGACCACTGTTGATTATTATTCTAGGATTGTCTGGGTGTATTTGGTCAAGTTTAAGGATGCGGTGTTTGATTTTTTATGTTTTACATAAATACGATACATGCTCGGTTTTAAATTAAAATAAAAACTCTTATAATGAAACTTAGTTTGTAAATATTAAAATGAGTAATATGTGTTCTAATCTTAGAGTCATTCATAAAACATCGTGTGCTCATATTCCTAAGCAAAATATGATTGTTGAAAAGAAACATAGACATCTGTTAAATGTATCAAAAAAATTTATGTTTTAGAGAGGAATTCCTTTAAGGTTTTGGTCTGCTTGTATTCTAACTATTATGTATCTTATGAACAAGCTGTCATCATCTATCTTAAATGGTAGGTACCCTTATTAGTTGGTATATAATGTCAAACCTATTCTTTCCCATTAGGAAAATGTGTTCTTATTGGTTACTCTAATGTGAAAAAGGTTATAAATTATTATGTTTGGGCACTACAAATGTCTTATTTTCAAGAGGTTTTTATGAAACTATTGTTCCTTTAAAAATGAAAACTAGTTATTCAATTTCTAATGTTGAAGTAACCAATGAGAGTGATCATTGAAGTTTTTCTGACAACCATTGGTCTCAAAGTCCTAGTGATGAAGGGAGGACTTCATCAGTTGTGGAAGGTAGTAGTCCTCTTCTAATTAATAGGTCTATTTGATAATACTAATGTATATCAGGAAGAGGTATCTACAACCCAATTTGGTGATCAAGATAGTCTCACCGAGGGAAATGTTCAAATCAAAGTCCTGGTTTGTCACCAACTCAGTATAACAAGTTTGGAAAAATATACAATGATATAAAGGATACCTGGTGTAAGGAGGTCTAATATCCAACCTAGAATGCCTATTAAATTCAATGACTATGTTGTCAGTTCTAATTTTAAATATATTGTTGAAAAATATGTGAAATATTATGGTCTTAATAGACACAATTTATATTTTCCCTCTAGTTTGAATAATTCTGTTGAACCTACTTATATGTCTAAGGATTTATTTCACCCTAATTGGGTTGAGGCTATGAATAATATGATTGATGCGCTTAACAGAAATAATACTTGGACTGTTTATGACTTACCTATTGGCAAAAAGGTTATTAGAAGTAAATGGTTGTGGAAAATCAAATATAAAGCTTATGGTGTTATTAAAAGATATTAGGCTTTGTGGTTTAAATAGTCCCTCTTTGATGTCTCATTAGTATTGTTGTTAATATGGCTTGGCCATTATATCAAGTTGATGTGAATAACGTTTTCTTATATGGTGATCTTAATGAATATTTGTATATGACTTTACCCAAGGCTTTGATGACATTGATAGTAATAAAGTTTGCAAGCTTAATGAGTTTCTATATGGTTTAAAGCAAGCTCCAAGACAGTAAAATGCTAAGTTAACCACTGCTTTGGTTAGCATGACTTTGAGCATAGTAAATTTGATTACTCTTTGTATATGAAGAGAGAAGGGTCCTTGTTTGTGGCTTTGTTAGTTTATGTTGATGACATTTTCATTACTAGTAATGATGAGGCTTTCATTGAGAATTTTAAATATTTTCTGAAAACAAAGTCTTAAATTATAGATTTAGGAGAATTGAAGTATTTTTTGGTATTGAAGTTTTAAATAATAAGGATGGTGTTTGTATGACTCAAAGAAAATATTGTATGGAGCTTTTACATGAGTAAGTGCTTCTTGCAGCTAACCCTATTGAAAAACCTTTTCTTGAAAATAGTTTTTTGAGTTGTTAAGAGTCTGAAAAGGATAAATATCTAAGTTATTTTACTAACTATCAGAAATTTGTGGGAAAATAAATTTATCTTACAAATACAAGACTTGATATTAGCTATGTTCTACAGTGCTTGAGTCAGCATATGCACAAACCTTTTCCATGTCATTTGAAGGTTGCCTTGAGATTTTTTTGATACTTGAAACAACCTCATGGTCTTATGATTCAGTTTAATTGTGTATCTTATCTAAAATTTAGATCTTTTTTAGATGCTGATCGGGCTAAATGTCTTAGAACTAGAAGATCTATTACTGAATATTGTGTGTTTCTGTGTAGTACTTTGGTTTCATGGAAAATTAAGAAACATAATATTGTTTCTAGAAGTTCTGCTGAATCAGAAAATAAAAGCATGGATTCTACTACTTGTAAAATAATTTGGTTGGGAGATATATTACAAAGTCTTGGTCTTGATTCTCTTTATCTATTTGTTTTGCACTCTGACAACACTTCAACTATTTAGATTGTTGTAAATCATATGTTATAAGAAAGAACTAAACATTTTGAATTAGATGTTCATTTGGTAAGGTAAAAGGTGACTTGATGAATCATTTGAACTGATACTAAAGATCAAACTGCTGTTATTCTTACTAAGTGTCTTGGTATGTCACATCATTATATGTTTTGCAGAAAACTTGGGTTGATCAACATGTTTATAATGGTTCAAGCTATCTCTGGGAAAAGCTTGAGGGAGAATATTTCAAAGTCATGTTTCATGTATTTATTTACATGGACTATTTTTGACATATTAGAAAGTTGGTAATTGCTGAAAGAAGTTGTATTTGTTTATATTGTTATTCTTTTTATCTTGTTATCATTATATTAGTTTGTTACAAAAGGTTCTTGTTTTTGTTTCATAATCAATCATTTTGATTGATTGTTGAGTCTTGAGATTTTGAGTGTATTATAAAGTGAGGTGATAAGATCTAGTGGGAATTATTTCTCTTTAGCAAGAACTCATTCGAGAACCTGCTTGTAATATATGATGCAATTCATAATATGCACTAAATGAGAGGTTAGTTGAGTGCTAGTGTGTGTTTTGGTATGATCTTGATATTGTTTAAAATTAATCCCTAGGCGAAAGGTTCACAACTTTCATACTGCTCAATTTGATGTAACTGTTAACTCAAATCATTAACTACTAACTTTTTGTTCAAAAAAGAAGCATTCGGTTAAAACCGACACATAATGAAGCTCAAACTGGGAAGATGTATGTGAAAGATTGATATTTGAATGAATTTTGAAAAATGGTCAAGATTCTTAATGAAACTTGCTATGTTTTCATGTTGTCTCTCCCCTAATATGTGAGGTAGAATGTATATCATCCAAATTTATCAATTGTGCCTAGATATCAGTCTTTCATTCATAATTTTTCTCAATGTTCACACTTTATTCTCCAACATGAAATTAGCAATAACCACTCAAGCTAATACTCATAAAAGGTTTATAACTAAGGTTACTTGAACTATCGAACCAACCTCAAGAAAAAAGAAGTTTTTTATTATTTTAAAGAAACACTTTCTCTCGTTATTGTTTGCATGTCAGATTGAAAAGATATCAAAAAATGTGTTTGTTTTTTCTATAGGCTTAAGGGGTAAAATAAAAGAAGCACGAAGAGAAAATGAAAGAATTGTGTTTATGATAATGAACACATATTAGCAAGACTTTATGAGGAGAATTATTTTGATACCAATAGTTTTTTTGGATATCATGTTTTTTTTATATAATTTCACATATTTTGATTAGATTAAAAACATATTATTTTTATATTTTGATCTAACAGATTAGATTAAAAATATATGAAGTATTATTATTTCACATATTTTTTATGATTTAAATATTTTTGAACCATCAACCGTTACACAAGACAAATTATACCATTATGGTAAATATTAAATTGTTATTTTATAGATGGAAAATTTAATATACTTTCGACAAAAATTTTTATCTTCCTCTCTTAACGTTTTTTTCTTTCATTTTGTTGTAAAAACTTGCATTAATAAATCAAATGTGATATAACACTAATTTGAATGTTTGTATAAAATTGCTTGTAATGTAACACTAATATCATTAACAATAATATGTGATTTAACATTGATATCATATGTTACCTAACACTAAATAAACACTTAGATCATATGTGGTTCTCATGCAAGTTTTAACAATGAAAAAAATAAAAAAAAGACGAAAAAACGAAGATTTTTTTTGTCGAAAGTATATCAAAATGTCTATTCATAGAGGGAGATTTACATGTTTATCCTTCTCGAAGTTGGATATTACATAAATATCCTTTCATTTACTTAAATATCCTTGTCATTTTTGTAATTACACAAATATCCTTCTCAAACTAATTAATATCATTCACAAACTTTTAAAATTATCATATAGGTTCAAAAATCAATTAAATATAATTGATCCTAAATTTTGAAACTAGTACTATATGTATCATTTAGATTGATTATGATTATATTGTATACATATAGTTATTGGTTTCGAGTGATATAAGAACATGCAAATGCAATAAAAAAGTTTGGATGTAAATACGATATATATTTATTTGTTCATATATACTTTTGATATTGAGTGATGAAAGAACATGTTCATTTTTTATATACATAAAAAACAATTTGATAAATATGTTGATGTAGTAATAAGATTTAGCAAAGGATATTAATGTAACTACAAAAGTTTGGTAAGGATATTAACGTAACTAAAAAAATGAGAAGAACATTGGCGTAATTAAAAAAGTGAGAAAACATTGACGTAATATCCAAATTTAGAAAGGATATAATTGTAAATGTCCCTTCTTAGAAAGATAATTAAATGGTTAAAAACGGTTTTTTAGAATCGCAATGAATATAAATGATATAAATTAATCCGTTGATATTCAAATTAAACTTAAATCAAACTTTATAATACATATAATTTCTATTAAAACAAGTCTAATATCTCAAACTTCAAAATACTTTTACATATTGAACCCTTTTCTTGAATTTTGATCAATTATTCAACATAAAATTCAGTCATCTGCATAAAGTATAGCACCCAATAAACAAATTCAGTGAACCATAATAATTAATAAATATGTTTCCAAATTATGTTGATCTAAAGGGCGACCATAATTTATAAATCTTGAATTTTCCACTACTTTTACCCTTTGCAGTAAAATTCCTTAATCTGGGTCAAAAAGAATAGTCAGTTATTTAATGTTAGTCAAGTTATTTGCATTTTGTAAGCCTTTATCCAAGCAAACCTGTTCTTAATCTAACAGTATAAATAAACCTTCAAACAACCAATGTGGTCACCAAATTAAATCTCTCACTAGTATATTCAACAAAGTTCATTGCAAAAAATGGGTGTCACTGATCAAGTTCAAAGCACTAGACGTTCACCAGCGACAATCAACGGTGGAGACACGTGCCAAAACCGAGAAGAAGCTCCTAAAAACCTAGCTGCGGATGTAATAATCGATTTAGACAAGTACGTATTTAACTTGTTTTATACTGTACGTAATACCAGTAGTTTTTTAATGAATAGCTTACGTTAATATTTTATGCTACTTATTTACAGGGGTGATCCGACAATGTATGAGCCATTTTGGAGAAGTACAGGCGACAAGTGTACGATTGTGTTTAAAGGGTATGAATCATTAAGTTACTTTTCAAACCCTAAGAACCCTTGCTGGTTCCTCGAACCAAAACTCGAGGAATCTATCAAGAGTTTGCATGGCGCAGTAGGAAATGCAGTAACTGATGGTTTCTCCATTGTGGTTGGCACTGGGTCAAGCCAGCTATTACAAGCTGTACTTTACGCTGTCACATCACATGATCAAGCTAATCCGGTCAATGTTGTTTCAGCAGTTCCTTATTACTCGGTATGATAAGAAAATCTATGATATTTCTTAATGAATTATGTCGAAAAATATTATTTTCCTAGTTTGAATAGTTTCATATATATATAATTTCTAAATGCAGTGTTATCTGGAGATTGCAGATTTGGTTAAGTCGGGATTGTACAAATGGGGAGGTGATGCACATGGTTTCGATAAGGATGAGCCTTATGTTGAGATTGTGACCTCACCTAATAACCCTAGTGGTGATATTCGTGGAGCCGTGGTGAATCGTGAAGGTGGGATCCTCGTGCATGATCTTGCATACTATTGGCCTCAATACACTCCTATAACTTCTTCGCTTGATTCCGACATCATGTTGTTTACGGCTTCCAAATGCACGGGTCATGCTGGTTCCCGAATAGGGTAAGTCTATTTTTACCTTAATGATAACAAAAAATCCCGAATAGGGTAAGTCTATTTAAATTTTATCTAATGTACAGATGGGCACTTGTGAAAGATAAAGAAGTGGCCAAAAAGATGACAAAGTACATGGAAGTGAGCACTATTGGGGTATCAAAAGAATCGCAGCTCCGAGTTGCAAAGATCTTGCAAGTTATTGCTGATGGATGCAAGCACTTTGGATCTCCAGATGGGGATAACTTCTTTGAATTCGGGAAAAAGATAATGGAGAAAAGGTGGGAAATTCTAAGAGAAACTGTGAAAAAATCCCAAATGTTCACTCTACCAAAATTCCCTCTTCAGCATTGCAATTACTTTGGAGATGTCACTGATGCACATCCAGGTAAAACTATGATCATGTTTAGTAAAGGGGAAAATGATAGAATCAGCAAACCAAAAAGATGACATGCAATTATAGTATCCATGTTAACTTTATTTGTAATGTGTTATCCAAACCTTCCTTATAAGTCAGTTTGATCAAAATGATGACTAGTTGATGTGTTATTGTTTGAGGCTTTGAGCCTTTAAATTAAAGATTAACTTATATAAAAATATTGTGGTGCAGCTTTTGCATGGATTAAATGCAATGAAGGAAATGAGGACTGTCAGAAGCTCTTTCGAGGTCACAAGATCTTAGCAAGGGGTGGAAGTCGATTCGGGTCAGATCCAGCGTTTGTTAGGGTTAGCATGATGGGCAAAGATGAAGAGTTTGATCTCTTTATTGATAGGCTTTCCGTGATTCAAAGCTTCAACGATGGAGATGTGGATGGGATTGGCTTTGAAACCGGGAATGGGAATGGGAACGGGAACGGGAATACAAATGGGGATCTTAATTAAAGATGAAAAACATATATATATCAATGTAAATCTGGTTTAGATCCAGAATATGAGGTGTTTGACCCGTGATCGAGCCACCCTCTCTAAATTAATATAATGCTTAAAATTATGTTTTTATGTTGAAGATATGAATTTAAGAACTATATATCAATTGCATATGTTAAGCAAAACTAGAAAGAAGCTATAGAATAAACGGAGTTACATAGTTTTCCTAGGAAAATCTTGATGAATGATCCAATCAAACGAATTAGATGTGAAATTTCAATTTCGACGAACGATGGAAATGCGTAAAAGGATTTTTATCTCCTCAGCTAGTGTGTCGATTTCAGAAACCAAATAATTATTATTTTGTCCTTTGGATGAGATGACAGAAAAACAAAGATGAAAATTGAAATATTAAGGAGAATTCAAGATCGACAGATTAATGTATAATGGTTAATTATAATTTGGAGCCTTGAGATGTCTATAGCCGAAAAAAGTCCAGTAAGTTATGGAGTTTCAAATAAGATTTATATAGAAGAGCGTTGATATATGGACCTAATTCGCAGGCCTGAAAACAGACTTAAGCCTACGTGTCGTTGTGTGATTAGTGAAATACAGGGCTCACTATTTCATATTTTCTATTTCTTTATCTCAGCCTTTCATTCAACCACATGTCTCGATCCTGTGATTAGGCTTCTTTTTAAGCTTGAGAATTAGGTCAATCTATCATTGTTCTATATAAAATGATGATGTTTCGGCTGTTTAAGTTATAAGAAGTATAGAATGGTAAAGTCTAATGATCAACGGCTATGTAGAAAAACATGATTTAAGAGATCCCAAAACGTCGTAGTTAATATTAATCAAAGATATAAGAAACAAGAGTTCAAATCATTAACAATCTAACACTTCTAATCAAATGTATATTTAGGAAAAATACTAGATCCACTTAGGTTTTACAAATAAACTTACACAAAATGATTTGTCACCAATCAAATGTATTTAAATTATTTCTCTCTCTACCTTTTACATTCATAACGTCCAATGAGTGCATGACAAATCATTTTGTGAGAAAATCTTTTGTAAACATTTTGTGGTTGTAGAATCCCTCGTATATCTATTATCTACATGATAATAGTTTTACAAGATTAAAACAAACAAGAAAAGATTTAGAAAGAACTAGGGTTACGAATAGAGAGAGAACACCACAAAAACACCGAGATGAAATATCCCAACCACCCAACAATGAAGGGTAGCTAGGGTATATATCTAAGATGTATTCGTTGCACACATGGGCTCGAGATACTTGGGCTAAGGCTGGGCTTGAAACATCTTAGCAACATGGCAGCTTTAGTCCTTAATTTCCAAGAGAGCTTCCAATGAAGTCCACATGGTAGTAAATGAAACATTAAACACACAACATTAGTCTCTTAAGTTGAAATGGGTTAGTAAATTACGTCCATAATTTCAACATCCTCTTTAATCTGATAACCCACACAAGTTATCATGCCTAATTTTTGAAACAAGTTCATGGTGTTGAATTGTGTCCAATTCTTTGGTGAGGATGTCTGTAATTTGATTTACAGAATCTACCTTTGTAGTTCTAACAAAACCACTTAGAATTTTTTCTCTTACAAAATGTAAATCAACTTTAAGGTGCTTTTTTCTTTCAAGAAAAATAGGATTATCAGCTATTTTAATAGTTGAATTCCTGTAACAGTAAAGTTTAACTGGGAGCAGGTTTTCACACTGCAAGTCCTCCAAGACTTTTAGAACCCAGATCACTTCATTGGTTATTGAAGCAAGAGCTCTATATTCAGCTTTAGAGGAAGATTTAGAGAGAGTGTCTACTATTTAGTTTCTAAGAAATCAAATTGTTATTTATAAAAACACAATACCATGTGATAGATTTTCTAGTGACCACACACTTTGCCCAGTCAGCATCAAAGTAAGCATTAAGATTCATACGAGATATTTTCTTAAAATGAATGCCCATACCTAGAGAACCTTTGTGCTATCTCAATATCTTGAATTCAATTTTGAGATGAGATTCAAAAGAAGTATGCATAAATTGACTCAAATAGTGTAAACATAAGATATATCTAGTCTAGTATTGGTCAAATATATCAACTTACCTATGAGCATAAATGTGACACTTAGTTTGTTTTCGGAGTGGGTGTTACAATTATGGTATCAGAGCGTCTACAACCTAGGATTTGACCTGTGAGGACTGGGTAGATTATTCTTTCGCGCGTACTTTGATAATATCATTATTTTCTTCCATACTCGATCGTTTTCGTGGAATTTTTCATGTTAGTAGGGAGCTTCATATTAAGATGTTCCATATCGATATTACATTCTAGCTGAGCGGTTGGGTTTACGATTTAAAGTGCCCTCGCCCCCAAAACGTTTATAGAATGGCTTCTGAACTATGATGGCCCGAACAATGATATCATTACTAATCATTCTGGGATGTCCAATTTCGCGATTTACCGGTTCGTTTGAAATTTAAATGTTCGGATTTTGATTTCGTTACGTTTGTAACTGTCCTATGTACGCTATATAGGTGTTTCATATTCGTTTGATCCAATTCTTGCGTTTTCGTGTTTGTTTGATCGTATTATTGCAATTTCGCGGCAGGAATTTTTTTGACAGGAAGAATGATAAAACCCGTAATACTACTTTAATTTCGAGGATGTAATTTTCTTTAGAGGAGAAGTGTTGTAAAACCTGGATTTTAAAAATATAAAATTTGACATTTCATTTCATTTTAAAATATGGACTTCATTTCATTTCGTGAACTTTCATTTCATATAATTTTGAATTTTAATTTAATTAAGAAATTTGAATAATTAAACTATAGATTATGATTTTTGGAAAATTATAAGGAAATAACCTTAGTATTTATATTAAAAGAAAAATATATATAACTTTATTTTAATACAAATATCGTTTCCCTCATATATAATTAAAATATTATACTTTTTTGCTAATTTATTTAGAATATGCGTCAAAATCTTCTATTTTTAAAGTTTTGGTTAAGTTTGGAAAAGAGTGTAACACCTTTTAACGTTTATTTTGTGTATCCTTATAATTAGTAGAAAAAAATAATTTGTTCTCCTTATTTTGTATCCTTTTGGTTGATTTTTAGATAAGAAATAAGAGAGAAAATATTTGACATGTTTCTCTAAGTATAGTAACTTTCTAAAATACAAAAAAACCCTTCCCCTAATTCATATAAACCGTGTGTATCATTCTTCAAATTCTCCATTGTTAACTTTTAAAGCTCTTCTCTCCATCCTCTATAGAAGGAACCTTAATATTTCTAGGTTTTTTTGTGCTAATTCTTCTTCCATTCCTTGATATCCTTGATATTTTGGTATTGTGGTGATTCCATCATCATAATATACATCTCTCATGTAAATATATTTATCCCTCAATCCGGGTGTCACCATGGAATTCACTTATTTTTATGTATATTGATATTAAGGTTTTTATAAACCATAATTATATGTTTTGGTGGTTGATTTAAATTGATAATTAAACATTGTTAATTTTTGTGTTTAAGCAGCCTTTTGGGACTTAAATAAGTTTATTAATCATAATAAGCAAGAATTTAAAACTTAGATTGATTTAGATGGCTAAAACACGTTAATCAAAACAAGGGTTTTGGGCCGTCTGAATTTAACCTAGTTTGTAAGAGTCATAAAATGGGTTTCGAGATAGATTTTGAAGTGTTTCAAAAGCTTATGATTATGCCCTTTGAATCTAGTTTTTAAATCTGGTCTTGAATCGAAGTTTGGGGTTCGGGAAATATGACTAATAGTCGGATCTTTAAAAACAGTCCCTAAATAACAAGTTTTAAGAAAATGGAATACTAGGGTATTAAATCACCAAATCATGGAAACTTGTAATCTATTCTATATGACCAGTAGGTATGATGTTTTTATATGTATATTCTAGTTTAGGTGATACGGGATTAGGACTCGTTACGTTGTGTGCGGATCGTGGTTTTATTTTGCGATAAGGTACGGATATTCTGTTCTTTTAGTATGAACACTTCTTATATTCTTTTGTAACTCTTTCTTTTGATCATTCCCTAAGCCAATGCTATGTTTCCTATAAGATTAGTTGTTGTTTAGATATGATCTATGATTCCATTTTTTTCTTTATGATCCTTTTGATTGTGACCTATTATGATATATGCTTTGATATGCCTTATGATTATAAAACCCTTATGCCCGATCCATATTTTATAACTAGTAACGGAAGTACCATGACCATGTCATCGATGCACCGGTGGCATGACACCATCTGGGGCGGTGTGATTAGACCCCGACTTTCCTTTTTGATGGCCATTTTGCTATAATATTTGTAAGTGTGTATGCTAGTCATGAGCTAGTGTACATGCTATTCTGTTTTGTATGGGATGTATGGATGTATCCTAGGATATGGTAAGTATGAATATGAATTAGTGAGTGGGTGGTATGTGCTATATGCCCCACATCGCTTTTGGTACATGGGACTAGCTACCCATGTACACCTATTTGACTATTTGATTTAATATGATATTTGATCTTTTATATGAGCTCGTGGGCATTCCGTTACATTTCTTTCATCTTTCTTTGTGATTCTTATATTCATTCTATTATTCATATACTATTGATATTCTCAGCCTTTGTTACCACTCTTTACTTTTCATACTTATTTGTTATATATCCTTTCACTGGACGTTTTGCTCAGCTGAGTTTCTTTTCCAAGCGACAAGTATTAATCAGGAGTTGGCTATGAGAGTGTGGGCTTACCTAGAGTTACCCAAGAGTTTAATAAAACCCATTATGACATTTTTATAATTTACTGCAATTGCATTTTGGACCCCGTTGTTTTGAGGATTTTTGTTATTAAAGTATTACTTTGAATATTATGATGATTTAATAATAGTTTCAATTTAGCCCTTTTAAAATATGATGTTTCTGATGTGACACCATAAACGTGACACTTAGTCTCTTTTTGGAGCAGGAGTTACATATAGTGTCACTGATAGAAGAGGAATTTTTTTCTTCTTAACTATTGTTGACGATTATTCTGTTGTTGTCTGGGGTTTAATTGGTTAAGTCTAAGGATGAGGCGTTTGATTTTTTTCTTACCTAAATACGATAGATGTTCGGTTTAAAAATATAATCACAACTGATAGATCTGATCATTAAAATGAGTTCGTAAATATTAAAATGAGTAATATGTTTCCAAATCTTAGATTCCTTCATCAAACATGTTCTGCTCATATTCTTAAGCAAAATGGGACTGTCGAAAGGAAACATAGACATCTGGTAAATATAACAAGAAATTTTATGTTTCGAAAAGGAATTCCTATAAGGTTTTGGTCTGATTGTATTCTAACTGTTGTGTATCTTATAAACAAGTTGCCATCATATGTCTTAAATGATAGGTGCCCTTATGATTTGGTATATAATCTCAACCCTTGTTTTTCCCATTTAAGATCCTTCGGTTACCTTGGTTTTGCTACTATTTTAAACGCTCATGATAAATTGCCTTTCAAATTAGAAAAATGTGTTCTCATTGGTAATGTGAAAAACATTATGAATTTCTAAGTTTGGACACTATAAATGTTTTCATTTCAAGAGATGTAAAATTTTATGAAACTGATATTCCTTTTAAAATGAAAATTAGTGATACAATTTATAATATTGAAGTAACCAGTAAGAGTGATCACTTTTTTTTACAACAATTGTCTCAAAGTCCTAATGATGAAGGGAGGACTTCACCAGTTGTAAAATATAGTATTCCTCTTCCAATTAATAGGTCTACTGGATAATACTAATGTATACCGGGAAGAGGTATCTACAACCCAATTTGGTAATCAAAATAGTCTATCTGAGGACAATGTTACATCAAAGTCTTAGTATGTAACCAACTCAGTTTAGCAAGTTTTGAAATATAGACAATGATGTGAAGACACCTGGTGTAAAGAGGTCTAATAGCCAACCTAGAATGCCTATTAAATTCAATAACTATGTTTTCAGTTGTAATGTTAAATATGGTATTGAAAAATATGTGAAGTATTTTGGTATTAATAGACATAACTTATGTGTTTGCCTCTAGTTTAAATAATTCTGTTGAACCTACTTGTGTGTCTGAGGCTTTATCTGACCTAATTGGGTTTAGGCTATGAATAATGAGATTGATGCTCTTAACAGAAATAATACTTGGACTATTTGTGATATACCTATTGTTAGGAAGGTTCTTGGAAATAAATGGTTGCGAAAAATCAAATATATAGCTTCTGGTGATATTGAAAGATATACGGCTAGGTTGGTAGCTAAGGGTTTTAATCAAAATGAGTGTTTTAATTGTGATGGAACCTTTATTTTTGTGGTTAAAATAGTCAATGTTAGGGGTCTCATTAGTATTCACGTTAATATTGGTTGGCCTTTTTATCAATTTGATGTGAATAATGTTTTCTTATATGGTGATCTTATTAAAGATGTGCATATGAATTGACCCAAGGGTTTGATGGCATTGATAGTATTTAAGTTTATAAGCTTAATAAGTCTGTATATGGGTTTGAATAACGCCTCAAGGCAGTGGAATTCTAAGTTAATTACTGCCTTGGTTGAGCATGGCTTTGAGAAGAGTAAATTTGATTACCTTTTGTATGTGAAAATAAAAGGTTCCTTGTTTGTGACTTTGTTGGTTTAGGTTGATGACATTGTCATTAATGGTAATGAATTAGCTTTTAGTAGAATTTTAAATATTTTCTGAAAACAAAGTTTCAAATTAAAGATTTAGGAGAACTGAAGTATTTTTTGGGTATTGAAGTTCTAAAAACCAAGGATGGTGTTTGTATTAATTAAAGCAAATATTTTACGGAGCTTTTACATGAGTATCTACTTTTTGCAGCTGAACTTGTTGAAACGCCTTTTCTTGAAAATAGTGTTTTAAGTGGTTAACAGTCTGAAAAATATAAATATATGAGACGTTTTATTAACTATCAGAAACTAATGGGAAAGTTAATTTATGTTAAAAATATAATACTTGATATTAGTTATGTTATGCACTACTTGATTCAACATATACACAAACCTATGCAGTCTCATTTTAAGGTTGACTTGAGAGTTTTGAGACACTTGAAACAGGCTCCTGATCTTGGGATAACAAGGTATCTGATCTAGAGCTTAGAGTTTTTTTATGTTGATTGGGCTAAGTGTCTTAGGACTAGGAGATCTGTTACTGGATTTTGTGTGTCTTTTGGTAGTACTTTGGTTTCATGGAAAAGTAAGAAATAAAATACTGTTTCTGGAAGTTCTACTCAAGTAGAATAAAGAAGCATGGCTTCTAATACTTGTGAAATAATTTGGTTAGGAAATTTATTACATAGTCTTGGTCTTGAGTCTCTTTATCCAGTTGTTTTATACTGTGATAGCAGTTAAGAAATTTAGATTTTTTCAAATCGTGTGTTTCATGAGAGAACTAAATTTTTTTACCTGGATGTTTGGTAAGGGAAAAGCTGACTGCATGAATCATTAAAACTATGAAAGTTGATACTAAACTCAAACTGTTAATATTTTTAATTAGTGCCTTGGTACAGTACAACATTAAATGTTTGCAAGATTCATTACTTAGCAATTCTTGATTTCGTTTTGCTTTTGTTTATGTAAGGTTTGGTGGTTTTTCCCAATAGGAGTCCTTTCGTTTGTAGTAAGTGTTTAGATTTCGAATGGTATGTCATTCGAAACTATCTAGAAGTTCAAGTGTGTGTCACTTGAGGTTAATGTGGCATTTCAGCTACATTTCATTTTACTTATTGGTTTTTTGAGATTAATATATTTTACCGAGGCCATTCCTCTTTATCCAAAAAAAAAATCAATACGTTTTCTGGGAAAAGCATGAGGGAGGATGTTCAAAAGTCATGTTTCATGTATTTAACTAAATGGACTGTTTTTGTCATCTTGGAAAGTTGGTTATTGTTGATAGAAGTTGTATTCGTTAATATTATTTATCTTTTGAACTTGTGATCGTTCTATTAGTTTATTACAATCGTTCAATTCCCATTGTAAAGGTTATTGTTCTTATTTCATAATCAATCACTTTGACTAATTGTTGAGTCTTAGTCTAGGAGTTTGAGTGTATTGTAAAGTGAGGTGATAGGATCCATCTAGTGGAAATTATCTTTCTTTAGCAAGAACTCATGTGAGGACTTCCTCGAATTGTAATATATATTGTCACAATAAGCTCTAAAATGGAGGTTGGTTGAGTGCAAGTGGTATGTTCTGGTATGATCTTGATATTATTTACAATTTATGCCTAGGCGAAAGGTTTGCGGCTTGCCATCTGTCCAATTTGATGCCACTATTAGCTAAAATCACTAACTACTAACTTTCCCTTCCAAAAAGAAACATTTGGTTGAAATCTACACATAGTGAAGCTCAAACTGTGAAGATGTATGTGAAACGTTGATATTTGAATGAATATTGAAAATTGATCAAGATGCTTAATGACAGTTTTATGATTTCTTTCATGTTGTCTCTGTCATAATTGGCGGTATTGTATCTAGGTTGAATATATATCATCCAAAATTATTAATTGTGGAACTAAGATACCTAGAAATCGATCTTTCATTTGCAATCTATAGAATGTGCTCAATATTAACACTTTATTCTCTAACATGAAATTAGCAATAACCATTCAAGCTAATGCTCGTAAAAGATTTATAACTATGGTTACTTGAACTACCAAACCAACTTCCAAAAAAGGAGTTTTATATTATTTTACAGGAACACTTTTCCCGTTATTGTTTGCATGCCAAAGGACAAAAAGAAAATAAAAAAAGCACATGAGGAAATGAAAGAAGCTTGTTTTTTTGATATCACGGTTTTTTATAATTTCACTTATTTTGATTAGATTAAAAACACATTATGATTTCATATTTTGATCCAATAGAATAGATTAAAAACATATGGAGTGTTACTATATATCAGAAGAATTATTTTGATACGAATAGTTTCTTGGATATCATGTTTTTTCTTAACTTATTTTGATTAGATTAAAAACACATTATTATTTCATATTTTGATCCAACATATTAGATTAAAAACATATAGAGTATTAATGTTTAACATATTTTTTATAATATAATTTAAGTATTTCATGAACGGTTCATCGTTAAATAAAACAAATTATATCATAATGACTAATATTTAATTGTCTTTTAATTAGGGACTTTGATATACTTTCATTTAACACTAATATTATATATGATTTAACAGTAATATGTGATTTAATTTTGATATCGTATGTTACTTAAAACTAAAATTAACACTAATATCATAGTTTCATAAACGAAAAAAAAGCAATAAATGTGAAAAAAAGAAAAAAAGAAAAAAACTAAAAAAAACGTGAAAATACAAAGAATTTTTTTTCGAAAGTATATCACCTATTTATATAACGATAATTGAATGGTTAAAAAACGGTTTTTTAGAATCGCAACGAAGATGAAGAATATAAATTAACCCGTGATATCCAAATAAAATTCATTATCTAAATAAACATAAATCAAACGTTATACTACATATAATTTCCATTAAAACAAGTCTAATATTTCAAAATTCAAAATACTTTTACATCTAGAAACCTTTTCTTGAATTTAGATCATAATCCAACATAAAATTCAGTCATCAGCATAAAGTATAGCACCCAATAAACAAGTTCAGTGAACCATAATAATTAATAAATATGTTTCCAAATTATGTTGATCTAAAGGTCGACCATAATTTATAAATCTTGAATTTTCCACTACTTTTACCCTTTGCAGTAAAATTCCTTTATCTGGGTCAAAAAGAATAGTCAGTTATTTAATGTTAGTCAATTTATTTCCATTCTTTAAGCCTTTATCCAAGCAAACCTGTTCTTAATCTAACACTATAAATAAACCTTCAAACAACCAATGTGGTCACCAAATTAAATCTGTCACTAGTATATTCACCAAAGTTCATTGCAAAAAATGGGTGTCACTGATCAAGTTCAAAGCACTAGACGTTCACCAACGACAATCAACGGTGGAGACACGTGCCAAAACCGAGAAGAAGCTCCTAAAAACCTAGCTGCCGATGCAATAATCGATTTAGACAAGTACGTATTTAATTTGTTTTATATGGTTTCGATAAGGATGAGCCTTATGTTGAGCTTGTGACCTCACCTAATAACCCTAGTGGTGATATTCGTGGAGCCGTGGTGAATCGTGAAGGTGGGATCCTCGTGCATGATCTTGCATACTATTGGCCTCAGTACACTCCTATAACTTCTTCGCTTGATTCCGACATCATGTTGTTTACGGCTTCCAAATGCACGGGTCATGCTGGTTCCCGAATAGGGTAAGTCTATTTTTACCTTAATGATAACAAAAAGTCCCAAATAGGGTAAGTCTATTTAAATTTTATCTAATGTACAGATGGGCACTTGTGAAAGATAAAGAAGTGGCCAAAAAGATGACAAAGTACATGGAAGTGAGCACTATTGGGGTATCAAAAGAATCGCAACTCCGAGTTGCAAAGATCTTGCAAGTTGTTGCTGATGGATGCAAGCGCTTTGGATCTCCGGATGGGGATAACTTCTTTGAATTCGGGAAAAAGATAATGGAGAAAAGGTGGGAAATTCTAAGAGAAACTGTGAAAAAAGCCCAAATGTTCACTCTACCAAAATTCCCTCTTCAGCATTGCAATTACTTTGGAGATGTCACTGATGCACATCCAGGTAAAACTATGATCATGTTTACTAAAGGGAAAAATGATCGAATCAGCAAACGAAAAAGATGAACATGCAATTATAGTATCCATGTTAACTTTATTTATAATGTGTTATCGAAACCTTCCTTATAAGTCAGTTCGATCAAAATGATGACTGTTGATCTGTTTTTGTTTGAAGCTTTGAGCCTTTAAATTAAAGATTAACTTATATAATAACATTGTTGTGCAGCTTTTGCATGGATTAAATGCAATAAAGGAAATGAGGACTGTCAGAAGCTCTTTCGAGGTCACAAGATCTTAGCAAGGGGTGGAAGTCGATTCGGGTCAGATCCAGCGTTTGCTAGGGTTAGCATGATAGGCTTTCCGTGATTCAAAGCTTCAACGATGGTGATGTGGATGGGATTGGCTTTGAAACCGGGAATGGGAATGGGAACGGGAACGCGAATGGGGATCTTAATTAAAGATGAAAAACATATATATATCAATGTAAATCTGGTTTAGATCCAGAATATGAGGTGTTTGACCCGTGATCGAGCCACCCTCTCTAAATTAATATAATGCTTAAAATTATGTTTTTATGTTGAAGATTTGAATTTAAGAACGGAGTTACATAGTTTTCCTAGGAAAATCTGGATGAATGATCCAATTAAACGAATTAGATGTGAAATTTCAATTTCGACGAAGGATCGAAATACGTAAAAGGATTTTTATCTCCTCAGCTAGTATGTCGATTTCAGAAACCAAATGATCTATATTATTTTGTCCTTTGGATGAGATGACAGAAAAACAAAGATGAAAATTAAAATATAAGGAGAATTCAAGATCGACCGATTAATGTATAATGGTTATAATTTGGAGCCTTGAGATGTCAATAGCCGAAAAAGTACAGTAAGTTATGGAGTTTCAAATAAGATTTTATATATTAAATGATGATGTTTCGGCTGTTTAAGTTATAAGAAGTATAGAATGGTAAAGTCTAATAATGATCAACGGCTATGTAGAAAAACATGATTTAAGAGATCCTAAAACGTTCTAGTTAATATTAATCAAAGATATAAGAAACAAGAGTTCAAATCATTAACAATCTACCACTGCTAATCAAATGTATATTTAGGAAAATACTAGATCCACTAAGGTTTTTCAAATAAACTTACACAAAATGATTTGTCACCAATCAAATGTATTTAAATTATTTCTCTCTCTACCTTTTACATTCATAACGTCCAATGAGTGCATGACAAATCATTTTGTGAGAAAATCTTTTGTAAACGTTTTATGGTTGTAGAATCCCTCGTATATCTATTATCTACATGATAATAGTTTTACAAGATTAAAACAAACAAGAAAAGATTTAGAAAGAACTAGGGTTACGAATAGAGAGAGAACACCACAAAAACACCGTGATAAAATATCCCAACCACCCAACAATGAAGGGTGGCTAGGGTATATAACTAAGATGTATCCGTTGCACACATGGGCTCGAGATACTTGGGCTTGGGCTAAGGCTTGGCTTGAAACACCTTAGCAACATGGAAACTTTAGTCCTTAATTTCCAAGAGAGCTTCCAATGAAGTCCACATAGTAGTAACTGAGACATTAAACACACAACATTAGTCTCTTAAGTTGAAAGGGTTAGTAAATTACGTCCATAATTTCAACATCCCCCTTAATCTGATAACTCACACAAGTTATCATGCCTAATTTTGCAACAAGTTTCATGTTGTTGAATTGTGTCCAATCCTTTGGTGAGAATGTCTGTAATTTGATTTGTAGAATCTACCTTTATAGTTCTAATAAGACCACTTAGAATTTTTTTCTCTTAGAAAATGTAAATCAATTTTAAGGTTCTTTGTTCTTTCATAAAAACAGGATTATCAGCTATTTTAATAGTTGAATTCCTGTCACAGTGAAGTTTAACTAGGAGCTGCAAGTCCTTCAAGTCTTTTAGAACCCATATCACTTTATTGGTTACTGAAGCAAAATCTCTATACTCAACTTCAGAGGAAGATTTAGAGAGAGTGTTATGCTATTTAGTTTTCTAAGAAATCAAATTGCTATTTATAAAAACACAATACCATGTGATAGATTTTCTAATGACCACACACTTTGCCCAGTCAGCATCAAAGTAAGCATTAAGATTCATACCAGATATCTTCTTAAAATGAATGCCCAAACCTAGAGAACCTTTACGATATCTCAATTTTTTGAATTCAATTTTGAGATGAGATTCCAAAGGAGTATGCATAAATTGACTCAAGTGTAAACATAAGATATATCTAGTCTAGTATTGGTCAAATATATCAACTTACCTATGAGCATAAATGTGACACTTAGTATGTTTTCGGAGTGGGTGTTACAATTATGGTATCAGAGCGTCTACAACCTAGGATTTGACCTGTGAGGATTGGGTAGATTATGCTTTCGCGCGTACTTTGATAATATCGTTATTTTCTTCCATACTTGATCGTTTTCGTGGAATTTTTCATGTTAGTAGGGAGCTTCATACTAAGATGTTCCATCTCGATATTACATTCTAGCTGAGTGGTTGGGTTTACGATTTAAAGTTCCCTCGCTCCCAAAACATTTATAGAATGGCTTCTTAACTATGATGGCCCGAACAATGATATCGTTACTAATCATTCTGGGATGTCCAATTCCGCGATTTACCGGTTCGTTTGAAATTTAAATGTTCGGCTTTTGATTCCGTTACGTTTGTAACTGTCCTATGTACGCTATATAGGTGTTTCATATTTGTTTGATCCAATTCGTGTGTTTTTGTGTTCGTTTGATCGTATTACTACAATTTCGTGGCATGAATTTTTTTTGAGAGAAAGAATAATAAAACCCGTAATACTACTTTAATTTCAAGGATGTAATTTTTTTTAGATGAGAAGTGTTGTAAAACCCGATTTTGAAAATATAAAATTTGACATTTCATTTCATTTTAAAATATGGACTTCATTTCATTTCGTGAACTTTCATTTCATATAATTGTGAATTTGAATTTAATTAAAAATTTGAATAATTAAACCATAGGTTATGATTTTTGGAAAATTATAAGGAAATAACCTTAGTATTTATTTTAAAAGAAATATATATATATTTATTTTAATACAAAATTCGTTTCCCTCATATATAATTAAAATATTATACTTTTTTGGTAATTTATATAGAATATGCGTTAAAATCTTCTATTTATAAAATTTTGGTTAAGTTTTGAAAAGAGTGTAACACCTTTTAACGTTTATTTTGTGTATCCTTATAATTAGTAGAAAAAATTTTTGTCCCCCTTATTTTGTATCCTTTTGGTTGATTTTTAGACAAGAAATAAGAGAGAAGATATTTGATTTGCTTTAAAATGATGTTATCTTAAGAAATTGCATAAAACCTTCTTAGATATGTTTCCCTATGTATAGTAACTTGATAAATTACAAAAAAAACCCTTCCCCTAAGTCATATAAACCGTGAGTATTTGTATTATTCTTCAAATCCTCCATTGTTAACTTTTAAAGCTCTTTTATCCATCCTCTATAGAAGAAACCTTAATATTTCTAGGTTTTTTTGTGTTAATTCTTCTTCCATTCCTTGATATCCTTGATATTTTGGTATTGTGGTGATTCCGTCATCATAATATACTTCTCTCATGTAAATATATTTATCCCTCAATACGCGTGTCACCATGGAATTCACATATTTTTATGTATATTTATCATAAGGTTTTTATAAACCCTAATTATATGTTTTGGTCGTTGATTAAAAATGATAATTAAACATTGTTAATTTTTGTGTTTAAGCAGCCTTTTGGGTCTTAAATAAATTTATTCATCATAATAAGTAATAATTTAAAACTTAGATTGGTTTAGATGGGTAAAACACGTTAATTAAAACAAGGGTTTTGGGCCGTCTTGAATTTAACCTAGTTTGTAAGAGTCATAAAATGAGTTTAGGGAAAGATTTATAAGTGTTTCAAAAGCTTATGATTATGCCCTTTGAATCTAGTTTTTAAATCTGGTCATGAATCGAAGTTTGGGGTTCGTAAAATATGTCTAACAGTCGGATCTTTAAAAACAGTCCCTAAATAACATGTTTTAAGAAAATGGAATACTAGGGTATTAAATCACCAAATCATGGAAACTTGTAATATATGCTATATGACCAGTAGGTATGATGTTTTTATATGTATATTCTAGCTCAGGTGACACAAGATTAGGACTTGTTACGTTGTGTGCGGATCGTGGTTTTATTTTGCGATAAAGTACGGATATTTTGTTCTTTTAGTAAGAACACTTCTTATACTATTTTGTAACTATTTCTTTTGATCATTCCCTAAGCCAATGCTATGTTCCCTATAAGATTAGTTGTTGTTTAGATATGATCCATGATTCCATTTTTCTTTATGATCCTTTTGATTGTTATGCCTTCATATGCTTCCTTTTGACCTATTATGATATATGATTTGATATGCCTTATGATTATGAAACCCTTATGCCCGACCATATTTTATAACTAGTCACGGAGGTACCATGACCATGTCATTGATGCACCGGTGGCATGACACCATCTGGGGCGGTGTGATTAGACCCCGACTTTCCCTTTTGATGGCTATTTTGCTATATATTTTGTGAGTGTGTATGCTAGTCATGAGCTAGTGTACATGCTATTCTGTTTTGCATGGGGCGTATGGATGTATCCTAGGCTATGGAAGTATGAATATGAATTAGTGAGTGGGTGGTATGTGCTATATGTCCCACATCGCTTTTGGTACATGGGCCTAGCTACCCATGTACACCTATTTCACTATTTGATTTGATATGATATGTGATCTGTTATATGAGCTCGTGGGCATTCCGTTACCTTTCTTTCATCTTTCTTTGTGATTCTTATATTCATTCTATTATTCATATATTATTAATATTCTCAGCCTTTGTTACCACTCTTTACTTTTCGTACTTATTTGTTATATATCCATTCACTGGGATTTTTGCTCAGCCGAGTTTATTTTTCAAGCGACAAGTATTAATCAGGAGATTGGGCTATGAAAGTGTGGTCTTACCTAGAGTTACCCAAGAGTTTCATAAAACCCATTATGACATTTTTATAATTTACTGCAATTGCTTTTTAGACCCCCGTTGTTTTGGGGATTTTTGTTATTAAAGTATTACTTTGAATATTATGATGATTTAAAAATAGTTTCAATTTAGCCCTTTTAAAATATGATGTTTCTGATGTGACACCATAAACGTGACACTTAGTCTCTTTTTGGAGCGGGAGATACATATAGTGTCACTGATAGAAGAGGAATTTAGTTTCTTCTTAACCATTATTGACGATTATTCTAGGCTTGTCTGGGGTTTAATTGGTTAAGTCTAAGGATGAGGTTTTGATTTTTTTTCTTACCTAAATACGATAGATGTTCGGTTTAAAAATACAATCATAACTGATAGATTTGATAAAGAAAATGAGTTCATAAATATTAAAATGAGTAATATGTTTCCAAATATTAGATTCCTTCATCAAACATGTTGTGCTCATATTCTAAAGCAAAATGGGACAAATGAAAGGAAACATAGACATCTGGTAAATTAAGAAAGAAATTTTATGTTTCGAAAAGGAATTCCTTTAAGGTTTTAGTCTGATTGTATTCTAATTGTTGTGTATCATATAAACAAGTTGCCATCACATGTCTTAAATGGTAGGTGCCCTTATGATTTGGTATATAATCTCAACCCTTGTTTTTCCCATTTAAGATCCTTTTGTTACCTTGGTTTTTCTACTACTTTAAACACTCATGATAAATTGTCTTTTAAATTAGCAAAATGTGTTCTCATTGGTAATGTAAAAACGTTTTGAATTTCTAAGTTTTGACACTAGAAATTTTTTCTTTTCAAGAGATGTAAAATTTTATGAAACTGATTTTCCTTTTAAAATGAAAATTAGTGATACAATTTATAATATTGAATTAACCAGTAAGAGTGATCACTTATTTTTTGGACAACAATTGTCTCAAAGTACTAATGATGAAGGGAGGACTTCATCAGTTGTGAAATATAGTATTCTTTTTCCAATTAATAGGTCTATTGGATAATTCTAATGTATACCGGGAAGAGGTATCTACAACCCAATTTGGTAATCAAAATAATCTATCTGAGGACAATGTTACATCAAAGTCTTAGTATGTCACCAACTCATTTTAGCAAGTTTTAAAATATAGACAATGATGTGAAGACACCTGGTGTAAAGAGGTCTAATAGCCAACCTAGAATGCCTATTAAATTCAATGACTATGTTTTTAGTTGTAATGTTAAATATGGTATTGAAAAATATGTGAAGTATTTTGGTATTAATAGACATAACTTGTGTGTTTGCCTCTAGTTTAAATAATTCTGACGAACCTACTTGTGTGTCTTAGGCTTTATCTGACCTAATTGGGTTGAGGCTATGAATAATGAGATTGATGCTCTTAACATAAATAATACTTGGACTATTTGTGATATACCTATTGTTAGGAAGGTTCTTGGAAATAAATGGTTGTAGAAAATCAAATATATAGCTTCTGGTGATATGGCAATATAAAAGCTAGGTTGGTAGCTAAGGGTTTTAGTCAAAATGAGTGTTTTAATTGTGATGAGATCTTTAGTTTTGTGGTTAAAATAGTCAATGTTAGGGGTCTCATTAGTATTCACGTTAATATTGGTTGGCCTTTTATCAATTTGATGTGAATAATGCTTTCTTATATGGTGATCTTATTAAAGATGTGCATATGACTTTACCCAAGGGTTTGATGGCATTGATGGTAATAAAGTTTATAAGCTTAATAAGTCTGTATATGGGTTTGAATAAAGCCTCAAGACAGTGGAATGCTAAGTTAACCACTGCCTTGGTTGAGCATGGCTTTGAGAAGATTAAATTTGATTACTTTTTGTATGTGAAAATAAAAAGGGTCCGTGTTTGTGACTTTGTTGGTTTAGGTTGATGACATTGTCATTAACGGTAATGAATTGGCTTTTAGTGGAATTTTTAATATTTTCTGAAAACAAAGTTTCAAATTAAAGATTTAGGAGAACTAAAGTATTTTTTGGGTATTGAAATTCTAAAAACCAAGGATGGTGTTTGTATGAATTAAAGCAAATATTTTACGGAGCTTTTACATGAGTATCTGCTTTTTGCAGCTAAACTTGTTGAAACCCCTTTTCTTGAAAATAGTGTTTTAAGTGGTTAACAGTCTGAAAAGGATAAATATATGAGACGTTTTATTAACAATCAGAAACTAATGGGAAAGTTAATTTATGTTAAAAATATAATACTTGATATTAGTTATGTTATGCACTACTTGATTCAACATTATGCACAAACCTATGCAGTCTAATTTTAAGGCTGTCTTGAGAGTTTTGAGACACTTGAAACCGGCTCCTGATCTTGGGATAACAAGGTATCTGATCTAGAGCTTAGAGTTTTTTTATGTTGATTGGGCTAAGTGTCTTAGGACTAGGAGATCTGTTACTGGATTTGTGTGTCTTTTGGTAGTACTTTGGTTTCATGGAAAAGTAAGAAACAAAATACTGTTTCTAGAAGTTCTACTCAAGCAGAATAAAGAAGCATGGCTTCTACTACTTGTGAAATAATTTGGTTAGGAAATTTATTACATAGTCTTGGTCTTGAGTCTCTATATCCAGTTGTTTTGCACTGTGATAGCAGTTAAGAAATTTAGATTGTTTCAAATCGTATGTTTCATGAAAGAACTAAAAATTTTTAACTGGAAGTTTGGTAAGGGAAAAGCTAACTGCATGAATCATTAAAACTATGAAAGTTGATACTAAATCAAACCGTTAATATTTTTAATTAGTGCCTTGGTACAACACAACATTAAATGTTTGCAAGATGCATTACTTAGCAATTCTTGATGTCGTTATGCTTTTATTTATGTAAGGTTTGGTGGTTTTTCCCAATAGGAGTCCTTTCGTTTGTAGTAAGTGTTTAGATTTCGAATGGTATGTCATTCGAAACTATCTAGAAGTTCAAGTGTGTGTCACTTGAGGTTAATGTCTTATTTTAGCCACATTCCATTGTAGTTATTGGTTTTTTGAGATTATTATTTTTTACCGAGGCCATTCCCCTTTATCCAAAAAAAAATCAATACGTTTTCTAGGTATAGTGGTTCAAACTATATCTGAAAAAAGCATGAGGGAGGATGTTAAAAAGTCATGTTTCATGTATTTAACTACATGGGCTATTTTTTTCATTTTTGAAAGTTGGTTATTGTTGATAGAAGTTGTATTCGTTAATATTATTTCTGTTTTGATCTTGTGATCGTTCTATTAGTTTATTACAATCGTTCAGTTCCGATTGTAAAGGTTATTGTTCTTGTTTCATAATCAATCACTTTGACTAATTGTTAAGTCTTAGTCTAGGAGTTTGAGTGTATTGTAAAGTGAGTTGATAGGATCCATCTAGTGGAAATTATCTTTCTTTTGCAAGAACTCATGTGAGGACTTCCTTGTATTGTAATCTGTATTGTCACAATAAGCTCTAAAATGGAGGTTGGTTGAGTGCAAGTGGTATGTTCTGGTATGATCTTGATATTGTTTACAATTATCCCTAGGCGAAAGGTTTGCGGCTTGCCATCTGCCCAATTTGATGCCACTATTAGCTTAAATCATTAACTACTAACTTTCTCTTCCAAAAAGAAACATTTGGTTGAAATCGACATATAGTGAAGCTCAAACTGTGAAGATGTATGTGAAAGGTCCATATTTGAATGAATATTGAAAATTGATCAAGATGCTTAATGAAAGTTTTATGTTTTCTTTCATGTTGTCTCTGTCATAATTGGTGGTATTGTATCTAGGTTGAATATATATCATCCAAAATTATTAATTGTGGAACTAAGATACCTAGAAATTGATCTTTCATTTGCAATCTGTAGAATGTGCTCAATATTAACACTTTATTCTCTAACATGAAATTAGCAATAACCATTCAAGCTAATGCTCGTAAAAGGTTTATAACTATGGTTACTTGAACTACCAAACCAACTTCCAAAAAAGGAGTTCTATATTATTTTACAGGAACACGTTTCCCGTTATTGTTTGCATGTCAGAGGAAAAAGATATAAAAAAATGTGTTTGGTTTTTCTATTACAGGGACAAAAAGAAAATAAAAGAAGCACATGAGGAAATGAAAGAAGCGTGTTTTTTGGATATCACAGTTTTTAATAATTTCACTTATTTTGATTAGATTAAAGCCACATTATGATTTCATATTTTGATCCAATAGATTAGATTAAAAACATATGGAGTGTTATTATATATGAGAAGAATTATTTTGATACGAATAGTTTCTTGGATATCATGTTTTTTTCACTTATTTTTATTAGAATAAAAACACATTAGTATTTCATATTTTGATCCAACATATTAGATTAAAAACATATGGAGTATTAATGTTTAACATATTTTTATAATATAATTTAAGTATTTCATGAACGGTTCATCGTTAAACAAAACAAATTATATCATCATGACTAATATTTAATTGTCTTTTAATTAGGGACTTTGATATACTTTCATATAACAATAATATTAAATGTGATTTAACATTAATATGTGATTTAATTTTGATATCGTATGTTACTTAACACTATAATTAACACTATAATTAACACTAATATCATAGTTTCATAAACAAAAAAAAAATAACAAAAAAATGTGAAAAAATCGAAAAAAGATAAAAATTATAAAAAAACGTGAAAAAACAAAGATTTTTTTTGAAAGTATATCACCTATTTATATAACGATAATTAGATGGTTAAAAAACGGTTTTTTAGAATCGCAATGAAGATGAAGAATATAAATTAACCCGTGGATATCCAAATAAAATTCATTATCTAAATAAACATAAATCAAACGTTATACTAAATATAATTTCCATTAAAACAAGTCTAATATTTCAAAATTCAAAATACTTTTACATCTAAAAACCTTTTCTTGAATTTAGATCATAATCCAACATAAAATTCAGTCATCAACATAAAGTATAGCACTCAATAAACAAATTCAGTGAACCATAATAATTAATAAATATGTTTTCAAATTATGTTGATCTAAAGGTCGACCATAATTTATAAATCATGAATTTTCTACTACTTTTACCCTTTGCAGTAAAACTCCTTTATCAGGGTCAAAAAGAATAGTCATTTATTTAATGTTAGTCAATTTATTTCCATTCTTTAAGCCTTTATCCAAGCAAACTTGTTCTTAATCTAACACTATAAATAAACCTTCAAACAACCAATGTGGTCACCAAATTAAATCTGTCACTAGTATATTCACCAAAGTTCATTGCAAAAAATGGGTGTCACTGATCAAGTTCAAAGCACTAGACGTTCACCAGCGACAATCAACGGTGGAGACACGTGCCAAAACCGAGAAGAAGCTCCTAAAAACCTAGCTGCGGATGCAATAATCGATTTAGACAAGTACGTATTTAATTTCTTTTATACTGTACGTAATACCAGTAGTTTTTTAGAATATCTTAAGTTAATATTTTATGCTACTTATTTACAGGGGTGATCCGACAATGTATGAGCCATTTTGGAGAAGTACAGGCGACAAGTGTACGACTGTGTTTAAAGGGTATGAATCATTAAGTTACTTTTCAAACCCTAAGAACCCTTGCTGGTTCCTCGAACCAAAACTCGAGGAATCTATCAAGAGTTTGCATGGCGCAGTAGGAAATGCAGTAACTGATGGTTTCTCCATTGTGGTTGGCACTGGGTCAAGCCAGCTATTACAAGCTGTACTTTACGCTGTCACATCACATGATCAAGCTAATCCGGTCAATGTTGTTTCAGCAGTTCCTTATTACTCGGTATGATAAGAAAATCTATGATATTTCTCAAGGAATTATGTCGAAAAAGATTATTTTCCTAGTTTGAATAGTTTCATATACATAACATTTCTAAATGCAGTGTTATCTGGAGATTGCGGATTTGGTTAAGTCGGGATTGTACAAATGGGGAGGTGATGCACATGGTTTCGATAAGGATGAGCCTTATGTTGAGCTTGTGACCTCACCTAATAACCCTAGTGGTGATATTCGTGGAGCCGTGGTGAATCGTGAAGGTGGGATCCTCGTGCATGATCTTGCATACTATTGGCCTCAGTACACTCCTATAACTTCTTCACTTGATTCCGACATCATGTTGTTTACGGCTTCCAAATGCACGGGTCATGCTGGTTCCCGAATAGGGTAAGTCTATTTTTACCTTAATGATAACAAAAAATCCCGAATAGGGTAAGTCTATTTAAATTTTATCTAATGTACAGATGGGCACTTGTGAAAGATAAAGAAGTGGCCAAAAAGATGACAAAGTACATGGAAGTGAGCACTATTGGGGTATCAAAAGAATCGCAACTCCGAGTTGCAAAGATCTTGCAAGTTGTTGCTGATGGATGCAAGCGCTTTGGATCTCCAGATGGGGATAACTTCTTTGAATTCGGGAAAAAGATAATGGAGAAAAGGTGGGAAATTCTAAGAGAAACTGTGAAAAAAGCCCAAATGTTCACTCTACCAAAATTCCCTCTTCAGCATTGCAATTACTTTGGAGATGTCACTGATGCACATCCAGGTAAAACTATGATCATGTTTACTAAAGGGGAAAATGATCGAATCAGCAAACGAAAAAGATGAACATGCAATTATAGTATCCATGTTAACTTTATTTGTAATGTGTTATCCAAACCTTCCTTATAAGTCAGTTCGATCAAAATGATGACTAGTTGATCTGTTTTTGTTTGAAGCTTTGAGCCTTTAAATTAAAGATTAACTTATATAATAACATTGTTGTGCAGCTTTTGCATGGATTAAATGCAATGAAGGAAATGAGGACTGTCAGAAGCTCTTTCGAGGTCATAAGATCTTAGCAAGGGGTGGAAGTCGATTCGGGTCAGATCCAGCGTTTGCTAGGGTTAGCATGATGGGCAAAGATGAAGAGTTTGATCTCTTTATTGATAGGCTTTCCGTGATTCAAAGCTTCAACGATGGAGATGTGGATGGGATTGGCTTTGAAACCGGGAATGGGAATGGGAACGGGAACGCGAACGCGAATGGGGATCTTAATTAAAGATGAAAAACATATATATATCAATGTAAATCTGGTTTAGATCCAGAATATGAGGTGTTTGACCCGTGATCGAGCCACCCTCTCTAAATTAATATAATGCTTAAAATTATGTTTTTATGTTGAAGATTTGAATTTAAGAACTATATATCAATTGCATATGTTAAGCAAAACTAGCAAGAAGCTATAGAATAAATGGAGTTACATAGTTTTCCTAGGAAAATCTGGATGAATGATCCAATCAAACGAATTAGATGTGAAATTTCAATTTCGACGAAGGATCGAAATACGTAAAAGGATTTTTATCTCCTCAGCTAGTATGTCGATTTCAGAAACCAAATGATCTATATTATTTTGTCCTTTGGATGAGATGACAAAAAAACAAAGATGCATATGAAAATTGAAATATTAAGGGGAATTCAAGATCGACCGATTTATGTATAATGGTTATAATTTGGAGCCTTGAGATGTCAATAGCCGAAAAAGTACAGTAAGTTATGGAGTTTCAAATAAGATTTTATATATTAAATGATGATGTTTCGGCTCTTTAAGTTATAAGAAGTATAGAATGGTAAAGTCTAATAATGATCAACGGCTATGTAGAAAAACATGATTTAAGAGATCCCAAACGTTCTAGTTAATATTAATCAAAGATATAAGAAACAAAAGTTCAAATCATTAACAATCTACCACTCCTAATCAAATGTATATTTAGGAAAATACTAGATCCACTAAGGTTTTACAAATAAACTTACACAAAATGATTTGTCACCAATCAAAGGTATTTAAATTATTTCTCTCTCTACCTTTTACATTCATAACGTCCAATGAGTGCATGACAAATTATTTTGTGAGAAAATCTTTTGTAAACATTTTGTGGTTGTAGAATCCCTCGTATATCTATTATCTACATTATATAGTTTTACAAGATTAAAACAAACAAGAAAAGATTTAGAAAGAACTAGGGTTACAAATAGAGAGAGAACACCACAAAAACACCGTGATGAAATATCCCAACCACCCAACAATAAAGGGTGGCTAGGGTATATAACTAAGATGTATCCGTTGCACACATGGGCTCGAGATACTTGGGCTTGGGCTAAGGCTTGGCTTGAAACACCTTAGCAACATGGCAACTTTAGTCCTTAATTTCCAAGAGAGCTTCCAATGAAGTCCACATGGTAGTAACTGAAACATTAAACACACAACATTAGTCTCTTAAGTTGAAAGGGTTAGTAAATTACGTCCATAATTTCAACATCCCCCTTAATCTGATAACCCACACAAGTTATCATGCCTAATTTTGCAACAAGTTTCATGGTGTTGAATTGTGTCCAATCCTTTGGTGAGGATGTCTGTAATTTGATTTGCAGAATCTACCTTTGTAGTTCTAACAAGACCACTTAGAAATTTTTTCTCTTGCAAAATGAAAATCAATTTTAAGGTGCTTTGTTCTTTCATAAAAACAGGATTATCAGCTATTTTAATAGTTGAATTCCTGTCACAGTGAAGTTTAACTGGGAGTAGGTTTTCACACTGCAAGTCCTTCAAGTCTTTTAGAACCCAGATCACTTCATTGGTTACTGAAGCAAAATCTCTATACTCAACTTCAGAGGAAGATTTAGAAAGATTTAGAGAGAGTGTTATGCTATTTAGTTTTCTAAGAAATCAAATTGTTATTTATAAAAACACAATACCATGTGATAGATTTTCTAATGACCACACACTTTGCCCAGTCAGCATCAAAGTAAGCATTAAGATTCATACCAGATATCTTCTTAAAATGAATGCCCAAACCTAGAGAACCTTTACGATATCTCAATTTTTTGAATTCAATTTTGAGATGAGATTCCAAAGGAGTATGCATAAATTAACTCAAGTGTAAACATAAGATATATCTAGTCTAGTATTGGTCAAATATATCAACTTACCTATGAGCATAAATGTGACACTTAGTATGTTTTCAGAGTGGGTGTTACAATTATGGTATCAGAGCGTCTACAACCTAGGATTTGACCTGTGAGGATTGGTTAGATTATTCTTTCGCGCGTACTTTGATAATATCGTTATTTTCTTCCATACTTGATCGTTTTCGTGGAATTTTTCATGTTAGTAGGGAGCTTCGTACTAAGATGTTCCATCTCGATATTACATTCTAGCTGAGTGGTTGGGTTTTCGATTTAAAGTGCCCTCGCTCCCAAAACATTTATAGAATGGCTTCTTAACTATGATGGCCCGAACAATGATATCGTTACTAATCATTCTAGGATGTCCAATTCCGCGATTTATCGGTTCGTTTGAAATCTAAATGTTCGATTTTTGATTCCGTTACGTTTGTAACTGTCCTATGTACGCTATATAGGTGTTTCATATTTGTTTGATCCAATTCGTGCGTTTTTGTGTTCGATTGATCGTATTACTACAATTTCGTGGGATGAATTTTTTTGAGAGGAAGAATAATAAAACCCGTAATACAACTTTAATTTTAAGGATGTAATTTTTTTTAGAGGAGAAGTGTTGTAAAACCCGATTTTGAAAATATAAAATTTGACATTTCATTTTATTTTAAAATATGGACTTCATTTCATTTCGTGAACTTTCATTTCATATAATTGTGAATTTGAATTTAATTAAGAAATTTGAATAATTAAACCATAGGTTATGATTTTTAGAAAATTATAAGGAAATAACCTTAGTATTTATTTTAAAAGAAAAAAACATATATATAATTTATTTTAATACAAAATTCGTTTCCCTCATATATAATTAAAATATTATATTTTTTTGGTAATTTATATAGAATATGCGTCAAAATCTTCAATTTATAAAGTTTTGGTTAAGTTTGGAAAAGAGTGTAACACCTTTTAACGTTTATTTTGTGTATCCTTATAATTAGTAGAAAATTTTTTTGTCCCCCTTATTTTGTATCCTTTTGGTTGATTTTTAGACAAGAAATAAGAGAGAAAATATTTGATTTGCTCTAAAATGATGTTATCTTAAGAAATTGCATAAAACCTTCTTAGACATGTTTCCCTATGTATAGTAACTTGATAAATTACAAAAAAAACCCTTCCCCTAATTCATATAAACCGTGAGTTTTTGTATCATTCTTCAAATCCTCCATTGTTAACTTTTAAAGATCTTCTGTCCATCCTCTATAGAAGAAACCTTAATATTTCTAGGTTTTTTTGTGTTAATTCTTCTTCCATTCCTTGATATCCTTGATATTTTGGTATTGTGGTGATTCTATCATCATAATATACATCTCTCATGTAAATATATTTATCCCTCAATACGTGTGTCACCATGGAATTCGCTTATTTTTATGTATATTGATCATAAGGTTTTTATAAACCCTAATTATATGTTTTGGTCGTTGATTAAAATTGATAATTAAAAATTCTTAATTTTTGTGTTTAAGCAGCCTTTTGGGTCTTAAATAAGTTTATTCATCATAATAAGCAAGAATTTAAAACTTAGATTGGTTAGATGGCTAAAACACGTTAACTAAAACAAGGGTTTTGGGCCGTCTTGAATTTAACCTAGTTTGTAAAAGTCATAAAAGGAGTTTAGGGATAGATTTATAAGTGTTTCAAAAGCTTATGATTATGCCCTTTGAATCTAGTTTTGAAATCTGGTCTTGAATCGAAGTTTGGAGTTCAGAAAATATGTCTAACAGTCGGATCTTTAAAAACAGTCCCTAAATAACAAGTTTTAAGAAAATGGAATACTAGGGTATTAAATCACCAAATCATGGAAACTTGTAATCTATGCTATATGACCAGTAGGTATGATGTTTTTATATGTATATTCTAGATCAGGTGACACGGGATTAGGACTTGTTACGTTGTGTGCGGATCGTGGTTTTATTTTGCGATAAGGTACGGATATTCTGTTAGTTTAGTACGAACACTTCTTATACTCTTTTGTAACTATTTCTTTTGATCATTCCCTAAGCAAATGCTATGTTCCCTATAAGATTAGTTGTTGTTTAGATATGACCCATGATTCCATTTTTCTTTATGATCCTTTTGATTATTATGCCTTCATATGCTTCCTTTTGACCTATTATGATATATGATTTGATATGCCTTATGATTATGAAACCCTTATGCCCGACCATATTTTATAAGTAGTCACGGAGGTACCATGACCATGTCATCGATGCACCGGTGGCATGACACCATCTGGGGCGGTGTGATTAGACCCCGACTTTCCATTTTGATGGCCATTTTACTATATATTTTGTGAGTGTGTATGCTAGTCATGAGCTAGTGTACATGCTATTCTGTTTTGCATGGGGCGTATGGATGTATCCTAAGCTATGGTAAGTATGAATATGAATTAGTGAGTGTGTGGTATGTGCTATATGTCCCACATCGCTTTTGGTACATGGGCCTAGCTACCCATGTACACCTATTTGACTATTTGATTTGATATGATATGTGATCTGTTATATGAGCTCGTGGGCATTCCGTTACCTTTCTTTCATCTTTCTTTGTAATTCTTATATTCATTCTATTATTCATATATTATTGATATTCTCAGCCTTTGTTACCACTCTTTACTTTTCATACTTATTTGTTATATATCCATTCACTGGGCTTTTTGCTCAGCCGAGTTTATTTTCCAAGCGACAAGTATTAATCAGGAGGTTGGGCTATGAGAGTGTGGTCTTACCTAGAGTTACCCACGAGTTTAATAAAACCCATTATGACATTTTTATAATTTACTGTAATTGCTTTTTGGACCCCCATTGTTTTGGGGATTTTTGTTATTAAAGTATTAATTTAAATATTATGATGATTTCAAAATAGTTTTAATTTAGCCCTTTTAAAATATGATGTTTCTGATGTGACACCATAAACGTGACACTTAGTCTCTTTTTGGAGCGGGAGTTACATATAGTGTCACTGATAGAAGAGGAATTTAGTTTCTTCTTAACCATTATTGACGATTATTCTAGGGTTGTCTGGGGTTTAATTGGTTAAGTCTAAGGATGAGGTGTTTGATTTTTTTTCTTACTTAAATACGATAGATGTTCGGTTTAAAAATACAATCACAATTGATAGATTTGATAAAGAAAATGAGTTCATAAATATTAAAATGAGTAATATGTTTCCAAATATTAGATTCCTTCATCAAACATGTTGTGCTCATATTCTTAAGCAAAATGGGACAGATGAAAGGAAACATAGACACACTACTAGAATATTGAACAACAGCGACGCAAAATAGCGACCGAGTGAGTCCGTCACAGAAAAATAGTTAGCAGTGACGGATTAGTGATAGATTAACTACAAAATTATCTTTGATTAACTAGCGTCAAAGTAGTGACAAGTTAGTAACAAATTTAGAGATGATTTACGCATTTATCACAATTCCATCGCTAAATTGAATCACTGAGACGGAGTTAGCAACGAACATAGATCAGAACTATTAGCGACAGAATTATGACGATATATCGATGGACTTTTTATAATTGTCTCAAATACGTCACTAAATCTTTACACATAGCTGCGGATTCGCGATGAACTAGGTACTATAAATTTAAATTATGAGTAATAACGATATAATAACAACCGAGATTTAATTTTCTTTAATTAAGCACTTAACTTGTTAAGTTGATTAACCGAAACCCAGAAAATTCGTTTAATATATATCCTATTACAAGTTAATTTCCTTTCATTAAACATAACCCAGGTTTCTAATTGGCATGACTAATTCTTATTAGTAATAAATGTTTTGAAAAACCGTATTTTATAATAATCCGGTCAAGCCATCGGTCCGGATTAACACGATTTTCTACTTTTTTTTAATAATTAAGAAAAAATTATATATAAAAACTATGAAATTTTTTGTATATTGAACATATAAACTAATTGCCAACCAATATAATATGTAAAAACCATGAAAATTTTCGTAAATTGGACATATTTAAAAAAGAAAACTTGAAAAATCGAAACCTGGCAGGGTCTCAAAAACCGGGTTGACCCAGGTCACCCTAAATTCGCAGGTTTAGCCGAATTTCGAAAATATAAAACCCGGTTCGATATGACTTGTTTTTTGGCCGAAACCGGGTCGACCCAAGTCTGAAAACATTATTCGTAATAACTTAAATTACGAATAATTTGGTGTACGTGAATAACAATAATAATACTAGAAAACTATATATATTATGGTGAAACATAAATAAAATAATTATTTGATATGAAACTATAAGTAAGTTTGTTAAAGAAATAAGAGTATCATTATATTAAGAGTAAAGTTATTTTGGATATCATATCTATTATGGATATCAAGGGACTCATCCCCACCATCCATCCTTACCATATCTAATGGTTGAGATTAAAAGTATTTAATTATTTCACTTATTTTTAAAACTTAAATATCTTTTAAACCGTTAAGTGTTAAACGAAGAAAAATATACCATCGCGACGAGCATTTAATTAGCTTTCTACAGATTTGAAATATGATATACTTTTGAAGAAAATAAAATTCGTTTTTTTTAAATTTGCGTAAAATATCATATATGATAATAGTGTTTTATCATATATGATATTAGTGTTATGTCACAAATTATTACAGAATCATATATGATATTGGTTTGTATCATATATGATAAGTTATATCATATATGATAACAGTGTTACTATCATATATGATATTTAGTATCATATATGATAGATTACAGAAAAAAACAAAAAAAAAATTTGTCGAAATATATCATATAGCATATCTGTAGAAAGATAATTAAATGCCCGTCGTAATGATATATTTTTTTCGTATAACGATTGACGGTTTAAAAGATATTAATGTTTGAAAAAAAAGAGGAAATTTGTTTTATGTTTAATCTTATCCATTAGATTAAGATGGAGATGAGTGATTGAGATTAGTCCCTTTATATCCAAATAAAGTTTGGTATCCAAATGAACTTAAATCTTATATTAAAAAAATGGTAAAAAAATATATAAAGTAATTTAAAACTAAGATTTATTTATTTATATCTTTAACATAGATATAGCAAACACTACTACACAAAAGGATTAATAACCGGTCTCACTTTTTTATATGGTTTTCAGAATTTTGTCCCAAAAAATTTGATTTACCAAAAGTAACAAGCGGGAATTATCCCTCCAATTTTTCACCAAAAATTAAAATCTACAACAAAAGCATCTTCATAAAATCTCTATAAACAATGGTTCTTTTGTCTGACTCACCCCATCTCAGCAATATTATTAAATTCTCATTTCTAATTTATTTCCTCAATTAACACTATGAAGATTTTGTGCTTTTGTCATTTACAAAGTCGTACAAATTAGAAATCAACTTATTCATAATTTGGTAAGCCATCATTGACCAACTAACTTATTTCCTCTTTTTTGTTATCAATGTCTCGTTTGATTTATAAATATAAGATTAAGTATTACATCCTCTTCTTTCTAATTGTGTGGGATCTGGTGTTATAGAGGATGTATCAAAGGTGTAGAGCAGCGTAAGGGACGGTTTATATTATGTTAAGGTCTTTGAAATTAAGTTTAATTCCTAATCTTTTATCATTTTTTCTTATTTAGATCTTAAAGTTTATGATACCCACCAATTGCTCGATGGAATACGTGAATGAAATTGTTCTTTTATATAAGTTTGGGTTAAATTTTGACCAATCAAAGGTAGATCTTTCATTATTTTTGTTTAATTTCAAGTGTATTCCTTATCTATTTCATTTCTATATCTGAGAATCCAATCGAAAGTATGAAAATTTAAGTTAATAAAAATAATATACATAGCATTATAGGTTCGTTATAATCTTTTGTATCAACAGCCAAGGATTTCATTGACTTATTACTTCATAATGCAGATAGGTTGGTAAATATAAAAAGATGCATTTGTTAGATGGAGGACACAAGTTATTGCTTGAGATATTTAAGAACATTGTGAGTTTTATAATAATTTACATTGTGAGTTTTATAGTAATTTATATTTGTAATGAAATGGCTTTACTCGAATGTGAAACTTAAGGTGTTTTAAGTGTACGTAGGTATGCGAAAGTAATTGCGTCATAAAAGTGATAATCTTTATATAAGGGTTGCAGTTGAAGTTTTAGTTTAAAATTTTGAGTCATGTTTCAAGTATGTTTCAAGTACAAAGAGCTTGTTTGTTCTAGACTCTAGAGATGACCGTTACCGGTAAGTTATATGGCCTAATGACTTGTATGATGATTGATACAAAAGTGCACATGATATATAAATTAATGAGAAAAATGAAGTAAAGATTTAAGTTGTTAAAACAATTAATTTTTATTAGTACTAATGATGTAATTGATCCTTTAGTTAAAAACTAATGATATTCACAATATGTCAAGTATATATAGTTATTTTGCATGTTTTTCTTATAGGTAATTGGCATATCAATATGCATATAATATATATGTATATTTTGTTAGGCACTAGGCTCATTCTAATTGGTTGTACATAGGGCTTAGCATAGGGTCCAGACCGGCCAAGACCGGACCGAGACCAGACCAAAATAGTCTGGATCGGTCCGGTTCGGTCCTTGGTCCGGTCCTATTAGGCATAATCGATGAGATTTTTGGTAAGATCGAACCGGATTGGACCGACCGGATCGAGAACCGAAATTGTCTAAAATCCAGGACCCTGGACCGGATCGAAATTGTACGATTCTGGTCGTCCGGTCCGGTTTTCTGGTTTGGGTCGTCCGGCCTGGTCCGGTTTTTCTGGTCCGGGTTGGTATTTGGTGTGCCGTGCTCAACCCTAGTTGTACATTAGAATTTATATTTATTATGGGAGATATTATGATGGACCTACAAACGATCAATGCAATACGAGTAACAACATAACTACATTACGTTATTAAGATTTCATATTATGTGCTAAGTAATTCTGAACTATGAGATGTATTTGGTAAAGATGGATTAAAAACATTATGATGTCACTTTGTTCCATTCTAGTAAATTTTCTAGTTAAAGTTGTTGGCTTTAAGTGTTTGATCTATATAAATTGCATGTGTATTTGAATGTTATAGAGGCTTTGGATTTGATTGTACTTCGATTTAATAATGAGTAAGTTTCTTGTCTAATGTTAGAATTCATTTACTTTATTAAATGGATATTTGTTTTATTCTAGATTTGATGAAGAAATGGAAAAGAATTGCAAAAAAAGTCAAGGAGACAAAGAAACGAGGGGAATTTTGTTGACATGTCAGTAATGTTGGAAGTAAAGTTCTTAAGGAATCTCATTGAAGAATTTCTAGAGGTGTTGTTTGTTTAATTCATGCAAGTTATTCATTGTCGGATTATGATGATGGTAGCTGCCTGTGAAACTTTTTATCTTAACAGGTACCTGATTCTAAAGTAACTTACTAAGACGATGATAATGGAGGGTCTAATGTACGTGGATATAACCAAATCAACAAATCTTCGATCTTGTATTGTGACAGGTTTATGGAGTTTTTGATTGATCTTTTGAGTCAGCTTCCAACAAGGAGGTTTGTTTTTTAGTTATTGGGACATCTATTCCTCAGAAAGCTGGTATGGTATCATCACAATGCACTTGGAAGGCTAAACAAGAAGAATCATTGCTAGATCAAAAGAGCTATAATTTTTCTGAAGTGATCATGACCTACAGATGTTCAGGTGTGTTCTTTTTTTCATATACAAACAGCTTCAAGTTTCTTAATCCTTGCTTTCTTACTACTAGAAGTATCATATATCTTTAATTTATATTCTAGGTTAGAGTCCTTGTTCAACACCAGCTAGGCATGAAACATTGAAAACCTATGAACTTTTAGGCACTCGAGTCGTATAGCCATGAAATATTGAAAACCAGTTTGCACCTTTTTCCTATGTAGGCCGTAGTCCTTTTTCCTATATATAAACTTCTTTAGCATAGTTCAGAACTCTTCTATCACTCTTTGGCTACATGGATGTTTGAAAAGGCTTAATATAAGTACTTATGTGCTTGTTGTTAAAAAAACTACTTATGTTCTTATTGTGTTATAATGCAACACTTAAGGATGTTTTTTTGTTGTTTGAACAACAGACCTGATTAAATTTGATTAGATGGGGAAGTAAGCAATTTTTTGTTGACAGTGTGAGAGTAGCTCAATGCAACTATTTATTTCATAACCATAATCAGCTCTAAAAAGCAATATCATGCACCTCTTAAATGGAGGTAATAATTTTTCTATCACTTGGTTCATATTAGTTATAAGATACTTGTTAATATATTTAAATTTTCTGTAGCACTTTTGTAGTCTATGTGGTATTGCTTTGTCCATATATTTTTGTTTTCTTTTTAGAACAGGATTGATATTTGTATGACCATAAACATATATGTCAAAAAACTAATATTTGAATTTGGTATTTTCTAGAACTGTCTTGATAGCGTTCATGGAAAGTTAAAGGAAGAATTGGAGGAATAAATGAAATCCGAGCTCAAGGAAGAAATGAAGAATGAGCTAAAGGAAGAAACGAGCAGAGAGCTAAAAGAAGAAATGCTGAACAAATCAAGTATGAAATGCGTGCATAAATGCAAGCTATGCTTGTCAATCATGGTTTCACGAGTCGTGTTACCCGCAAAACAAAAACAAAGCAAGGTAATGCAAGTGGCGGTACAATTAACCATTACACTTTATGAAAAGCTTTAAATCTATTTGGGCCTTCTTAACTTTTATGTAAGAGAGATTCTTTGGTTTTCATTTCCTTTTATGTGTCGAACATCAGATGTTAGTTCTCTTTCAAATATGATTTTCATTTGATTTGAATATGTTTGTTATCAGTTTCATATTAGTTTGTGTGCCATCTTGACTATTATCATTGTCGTATTTGTTTGTGTGCCATCTTGAACAAATGATTGCCGACTGAAAAGATTTGTGAGATTTAAGCAACAAATAGTTAGGCATGGTTTTGAGACAAAACTTCTAGTGGCGGATTAACGATAAATATGTCTCTAGTAGTGATGTGCTAACGACAAAAATGGTTGGCCGGTTACTTGAGATGGAATAGCGACTGCTTCGTCGTTACTCTTAGCGACAGAAACTTTGTTGCCAGGCTGTCACTTTATGGTCGAATCAAATTTCATTAAGTAACTTTATAGAGTAACTAGTGAGGGGCTTGAGACCAACAATCCGTCGCTGAACTCAAACACTTTTGTCACTAAGTTTGTTACAAAAAATTTGCGAGGCCCTTTTTTGCGACGGAATTTATTCTTTAGTATTCTGTCGTTGTAGGGCTTTAGAGCCGAAATAGCGATGAAAACGTTCGTTGTTGATGCCGGATTTTCTAGTAGTGACATCAAGTAAATTAAGTGTAAAACCCGTATTTTAAATCGAAAATTTATAAATACGCGGTTTATTATTAATACGCGGGATATTTTTCTGTAAAATGTACACGTGGAAATTACCAACGGAACAACGCGAGGAATATTACTAGTATTATTATTACAAGGGTTATTATTATACAAGATTTAAAAAAAATAAAATAAAATAAATAAATAAAAGGAAAGTAAAAAGGGCCTGTATGTAAAAATTAAAAAGTGAAACAAAGATTTGGGCTAAGCCCATGTTATGAAAATAAAACGGGGGGTTACCCCTTTCCCCACACTCAGACAAAAAAAAAAAAAATAAAGAGTTAGGGTTTTGTTTTCCCTGCCGACACAAGAGACAAAAAAAAAAAAAAGGAAGAGTGCCGCCAGTAAAAAAAAAAAAAAATCAAGAACAAGGTAATCTTCTTCTTTTCTTTATTCCGAAACTCAAATGAGAAAACAAAAGCAGGGGTGGTGGTTTTGGTTTACAGCCGCAGCAAAAGAAAAAAAAAAAAAAAAAAAAAAGAACCCGAGACTTAAAGTCTCGGGGGTGTTGTTTTCTACAGCCGCAAAAATAGGGGTGCGTCGGGTTGTTTACATCAGGGAACCGAGACCATAGGGTCTCGGTGTGTTGCTGCACGACCCAGCCGAGACCACAGTAGGTCTCGGTGGTCCTTTTCTTGCCAAACCGAGCCACAAATCAATAAGGGTGCGTTTGGCTGTAAAACAGAACAGGCGGGGGGAAAATGGGATTTAAAACAGTGGGAACTAGTGCATAGAACAGGGGGAAAATGGGCAGAAAACAAGATATATATTAGACAGCTTTAGCGACAGTTTTAGCGACAGTCTTTCTGTCGCAAAAACTGTTAGTTATAGACAGTTTAATAAGGACAGAATTAGCGACAGTTTTAGTGACACAAATTCTGTCGCTAATTCTTGTGGACAGATTTTGTGTATAGGTTAGTTTGTTAGTCGGTAAGCTCGGGATGGGTTTTTAAATGATAAAATAAATATTGTTATATTATACCTTTTAAATTAAATTGTTTTACAAATATTTTTTATATATGTTTTAAGTGTATTAATTGAATAAATTATTAAATATTTAAAAGGGTATATTATTGGAAAACGAATTAAACTATTTAAGAACTTTCTAAATTAAGGAACTTCAATTTTAGAGAGGTACTTATTATAGAATTATTTACCGTTAGATAAACGTTGTACGTACCTATTAGTATAACGTTCATACATTACAATAAATTATTTTAATGATCAGATTTAGCCGTAATCATACATATAGAATATCTGAATAAATAAATAAGAAACCAACAAGACCAGTAAAATTCGATAACGGATATCAGTTAACTGATTCGCGTCTTGTAATTATGTAGCACGCGTGAAGCCCGAGTAGTATTCGTTCAGTCTTCCATTCAGTCAGTTACTGGACTAAAGGTACGGATTCCCGTCCTTTCAGTAAGGACTTCCTTTCTTATGCATGATTAGGATTCCCCGTCTGCAGCCAAATGTTTTCCCCAGTATATGTTTAAAGTTATCAGAAATTATGTTTATAATAAAATAAATTGCCTGAGCCTTATATACAAGCATGATTAGTTTATGTACTAGTTACGGAGGTACCGTAACCACGGCACTAGAGGCACCGGTGTCGTGACTCACATGCAGGAGAGTGATATCCTGCATCGTCCCACTTAGCTCAGCTTGGCCATTTTATCAGTATTATTATTAGTGGGGCGTATGGATGCATCCTAGGCTATAGTTACAGTTTAGCAGGTGAATGTGGTGTGTGCTCTACATCCTTCACATTGGAGCTGATCCCTCCACCCAGCACAGTTATTTAGAGGTCACCCCTCTATAGCATGACGAGGACACCCCTCCGTGTATTCATGCAGCAGTTGATTTAATACATGACCTATATAAGCTCTTGGCAAATTAAAATACAGAAAATGCATGTTTTCAGAATTAATAAGTTATATTTCAGTTTCAGTATATATGAAAAGATTTATCAAAGTTTTGCAGAATTGTAGCTCATGTCATATCAGTTATAGTGTCATTGTAGTCTTCCATTCCATTTACTTTCAGTACATCTTATTCATGCTATATCCGTCCACTGAGCGTTATGCTCAGCCGTAGTTTCCTTTCATGTTCCCAAACGGCAGGTACACAGGGACGATCTTAGGACTGCTAAGAGAGTACGTGCATTGGATGGGAGCTATCCAGACTCCTTTATTTTATGCATACATTACATTACTTCTCTTTGGTTGTTGGACATTGTTTCGTCCCTTTTCTTTCAGTACTTAGTCTTTATACTTTGGAGCTTATGTTGGACTACCGATGTTTGATTCCGGTATTTTCCGTTTGGTCATTTAATGTTTAATACATTGCCTTGCATGCTTTGATGACACGCCATAAGTACACGTAACGGTCCATTTTCCAAGTGGGGTGTTACAATTATGGTATCAGAGCGCAAGGTTCGACCTGTAGGCTCTAAAACTTGACCTGTGACTAGTGGGTAGTCACCAAGAATTTCTTGTATTTTGGCGTCGTTATTTTCATGCTACTCATGAATTTTATCAGTCGGATTTTTTCAAAAATTTTGATTAAGTAAACGGTTGGTACAGGACTGGCCATACTTAATCGCATGTGCTTTTCAAGAACATTTCGTTTTGGTGAACTGACCATAGGCGTTCACCCTTGTCGCTTAAATTTTGTATGGATGAACTGACCATAGGCGTCCATCCTTACTCATGTCAGATTTATGTTTCAGAAATTTTCATTTTGTGAACTGACCTTAGGCGTTCACTAGTATTCATGTCATGTTTTGTTAACTATACCTTCATGAATCACACTTAGCATATTCAGATTTATTACCTCAGGTTCTTACGGTTTTATCAACTCATCCTCTTATATTTCAGATGCCACCCAGACGCGAAACCGAGAATGATCCTAATGCAGCTGCCATTGCTGCTGCTGTTCAGGCTGCTATACAGGCCATGTTACCCCAAATTCGTGACGAGATCCGAGCTGAATATCAGAATGGACCTCAGTAGAATAACAACCCTCCTGCTCCACCACCTACTACGTTACCCGCTTGGCTGGATCTGTTCAACAAACAGAAGCCCCGACTGTTTGAGCAGACTGTAGCTCCAACTGATGCAGAAGACTGGATCTACCATATAGAGAAAATTTTTGGAGCTATGGGTTGTGGTGATGTTTTCAAAGTTAGGCTTGCAGTTTACAAGCTGGAGGGTCCTGCTCTACATTGGTGGAGGTCTCAGAAACTGTCCAACGGGGGAGATGCTTGGGAGCTTGCATTGACCTGGGCACGTTTCAAGACGATGTTCTATGACCAGTTTTTCCCGCATGCGGAGCAAGCTAAGATGAAGAGGGACTTTCACGTTATTCGTCAGAATAATGGCGAGAACAGCATAGAGTTCATGCACCGATACCTCAGGATGGCTGGATTCTTAGGGGAGGCTGCGGGTACCGTAGAGGAGCAAGTGAAGCAATTTCGCTGGGCTCTTCACACTAGGACTGCAGATAGATTGATGAGTGCCACATTCACTAATGTGTCACAAGTTGCTAATGCAGCTAGGGACATCGAGATGCTTTTTGAGAGGGACGAGCTCGAGAATTTAGAGCGCCCGGAGAAGAGGTACATCTCACCCCACAGACTTAAACAATTTAGCCATTATTGCTTGGCAACTTATATGTTATTAAAATCTTACAGACACAGAGGAGGGGACAGATCCCAATCGGCTACTCCGCATCAGAACTACAGGAACCACGGTCAGTCATATGACCGTAATCGGTCAGATAGGAGGAACGGCGGTGATAATTACCGCGGCAGCTCCAACTCCGCTGGCAACTACAGGTGATCATTTAAGCTCCAAGAATACTAAACTATCGTGTAAAATAGATCTTAAATTTATAAATTCCAACAGAGATGCTGGACAGGGGCGTGACCAAAACAACAGGGGTCAACAGGTTGCCCGACCGGCAAATTCTGGTAATTTTAAATTTCAGTCAAACAGCCTCATTTCAGTTTAAATATCAGCATCATGACACGTGTTTGTCATCGTGAATCAGGTTCTCAGCAAACCAGGGCTGCTTCTGCCGTGTACACTTATCCCACTTGCGTCACATGTGGAAAGAAGCACACGGGACCGTGCCGTCGTGGTATGAGTGGTTGCTTCCAGTGTGGCCAACCGGGCCATCTGAAGAGGGATTGCAAGAGCGGGAATACTGCTGCTGGTACCTCAGGCCAGACTCCTCAGATGTTACCTCCGCCACCACCACTACCACCAACCACTGGTCGTGTCTACACTACTACCCGTGAACAAGCAAATAAGACCGCAGGTACCATTACTGGCATTTTGTTTATACACGGACAGTCTGCATGCGTACTTTTCGATACAGGCGCCACGCACTCGGTTATATCTACTTCATATGCTGTTAGAATAAACATGACCCCTACGCCACTAGACAGTGCACTTAGTATATCTACCCCCATGCGAGACTCCGTACTCATTACCCAAGTATATAAGGATCTTCCTCTTGAGTTTGATGATAAAATCCGTCCAGTCAGTGCTCTTCCTTTGGATATGTGTGACTTTGATATTATTCTGGGTATGGATTGGTTATCGACTCATCATGCCACCATAGATTGCCATGCTCACCAGGTTATCTTTGGTGATGTCCAGACACCAGAATATATTCACCGAGGCTTCCTGCCAGGAAAACATGTTCAGATCATTTCAGCTTTACAGGCTCGTACCTTACTATATCATGGTTGCGAGGGTTTCCTAGCTACAGTCCATGACACGACTTCTGAGACACCTTCAATTCATGATCAGCCAGTTGTGTCAGATTTTCCGGATGTTTTTCCAGAGGAACTTCCAGGTTTACCTCCCATGCGAGAGGTAGAATTTGGTATCGATCTTGTTCCACCCGCAGAACCAGTATCTAAAGCTCCTTACCGTATGGCTCCTGTAGAGCTTAAGGAACTGAAGGATCAACTTCAGGAACTTCTCGAAAGGGGTTTCATCCGTCCAAGCGTGTCACCTTGGGGCGCTCCCGTTTTGTTTGTCAAGAAGAAGGATGGTAGTATGCGTTTGTGTATTGACTACCGTGAGTTGAATAAGCTCACTATTCGTAACCGTTATCCACTTCCTCGTATTGACGATTTATTCGATCAGCTTCAGGGTGCCAAGCACTTTTTCAAAAATCGATCTACGGTCAGGTTACCATCAGTTGCGTGTAAAAGAGCAGGATATATCCAAAACTGCTTTTCGCACGAGGTACGGTCATTACGAGTTTGTTGTCATGCCATTCGGTCTCACGAATGCGCCCGCAGTATTTATGGACTTAATGAACAGAGTCTTCCACGAATTTTTAGACAAGTTTGTGATCGTATTCATCGATGATATCCTTATTTTCTCCAAATACAAAGAGGAACATGAGAACCACCTCCGTACGGTTTTGCAGATTCTCAGACAAGAAAAACTATACGCTAAATTTTCGAAGTGCGAGTTTTGGCTGAATACAGTGGCGTTTCTAGGCCATATTGTGTCTGCAGAAGGAATAACTATGGACCCTGCAAAGGTGGAGGCTATCACCAAATGGCCAAGACCGACATCTGTCACAGAGATACGTAGTTTTCTTGGGTTGGCAGGTTACTACCGCAGGTTTGTGGAAAACTTCTCACGTTTGGCGTTACCATTGACCCAACTTATGCGAAAGGGTGAGAAGTTTATATGGACCGAGGAGAGAGAAAAGAGTTTTGAGGAACTCAAGCATCGATTGATCTCAGCACCGATACTTACTCTCCCATCCGGTACAGGTGGTTATCAGATATACAGCGACGCATCGGGAAAAGGCTTAGGCTGTGTTCTTATGCAGCATGGGAAAGTCATCGCTTATGCTTCGCGTCAACTAAAGCCGTATGAGAAAAACTATCCTACTCATGATCTAGAGCTCGCAGCAGTTGTCTTCGCCCTTAAAATCTGGAGGCATTATTTATACGGTGAGTCGTGTGATATCTTCACCGATCACAAAAGTCTCAAGTATATATTTACACAGCGAGAGCTGAACATGAGACAGAGGCGATGGTTAGAACTGCTAAAAGACTATGACACTAATATTCAGTATCACCCAGGCAAAGCAAACGTAGTAGCAGATGCCCTTAGCAGAAAGTCAGGTATGGTAAATGGCATCAAAGTTCAGGAAGAAATTTTTCGGGACTTAGAGCGTTATGATATTGAGCTCTTAGTACGCGGACAAAGGGGATACTGGGCTAGTTTGAGAGTAGAACCAGATTTACTCTCTAGGATTAAAGCCGCTCAAAAGGATGATGGTGAAATCTGGGCAATTGTCCAGAACATTGACCGTCAGACCGAATTTCGCATTGATGACGATGGTATAGTATGGCAGGGTACCAAACTTTGCGTTCCAGAAGATCCTGCTCTTAGAGAAGCCTTGATGACTGAGGCTCACAGCTCTCCGTTCTCCATTCATCCAGGTTCCACTAAGATGTACCATGATCTTAAGCAGCATTTTTGGTGGAGCGGAATGAAGCAAGATGTCGCAACCTTCGTTTCCAAATGTCTGACCTGCCAGCAGGTTAAGATAGAACATCAGCGTACCAGCGGGTTACTTCAGCCATTAGAAATTCCAATGTGGAAATGGGACAAGATTTCTATGGATTTTGTTACCGGTTTACCACAGACTCAGCGGCGACATGATGCAATCTGGGTCATTGTCGACCGCTTGACCAAATCAGCACATTTCATTCCTATCCGTAAAGATTTTGCAGTTAGTAAATTGGCAGATCTATTCACCAAGGAGATTGTACGATTACACGGTACACCTTCAGAAATTATATCAGATAGGGACCCACGATTCACTTCTCACTTCTGGGGAGGCCTGCACAAAGCTTGGGGAACCAGGCTCAAGCTCAGCACAGCTTTCCATCCACAGACAGACGGTCAGTCAGAGCGTACCATCCAGACCTTGGAGGACATGTTACGCGCCTGTGCATTAGAATGGACAGGACACTGGGATGACTATATTTGTTTGGTCGAGTTCGCCTACAACAACAGTTGGCATGCTAGTATCAAGCGTGCTCCATTCGAGATGTTATACGGCAGGAAATGTCGTGCTCCTATTTGTTGGGATCAGGTTGGAGAACGTTTGATTGAGGGACCAGAATTGATAGAAATGACCAATGAAAAGGTCGCCATCGCTAGGGCAAAACTGCAAGAAGCGCGTACTCGCCAGAAGAGTTACGCCGACAGACATCGCAGAGATCTATCATTTCAGACTGGAGATCGTGTGTTCCTCAAAGTATCACCCGCACGCGGTGTCAGACGGTTCGGCCTCAAAGGCAAACTTAGCCCCCGCTACATCGGACCATTTGAAATCCTTGAACGCGTCGGGGAAGTATCGTATCGGTTGGCGCTGCCGCCTCAGCTTTCACACGTCCACAACGTGTTTCATGTCTCATTGCTCAGGGGGTACAACTATCACGAGCTTCACAAAGTAAATTATCCACTCGATCAGATTCGGGAGGATTTATCCTATATTGAGGAACCCGAAGCAGTTTTAGATCGCCAGGATCGAGTCATGAGAAGGAAGACCATTCCTTTCGTCAAGATTCTGTGGAGGAACCATACCGAGCGAGAGGCCACTTGGGAAACGGAGGAGTCTATACGGACTTCTTATCCTCACTTTCAGTTTTGATTCGGGTATGTCTTTTCAGCTTTTATGTCGTTCAATTTATCAGCATTTCAGCCTTTATTTCAGTCAGCTTAAATACCTTGTAATTCGGGGACAAATTATTTCTTTTAGAGGGGAAGAATTGTAAAACCCAGTGCGCCGCATTTTAATTCGGGGACGAATTATTTCTTTTAGAGGGGAAGAATTGTAAAACCCGTATTTTAAATCGAAAATTTATAAATACGCGGTTTATTATTAATACGCGGGATATTTTTCTGTAAAATGTACACGTGGAAATTACCAACGGAACAACGCGAGGAATATTACTAGTATTATTATTACAAGGGTTATTATTATACAAGATTTAAAAAAAATAAAATAAAATAAATAAATAAAAGGAAAGTAAAAAGGGCCTGTATGTAAAAATTAAAAAGTGAAACAAAGATTTGGGCTAAGCCCATGTTATGAAAATAAAACGGGGGGTTACCCCTTTCCCCACACTCAGACGAAAAAAAAAAAAAATAAAGAGTTAGGGTTTTGTTTTCCCTGCCGACACAAGAGACAAAAAAAAAAAAAAAGGAAGAGTGCCGCCAGTAAAAAAAAAAAAAAATCAAGAACAAGGTAATCTTCTTCTTTTCTTTATTCCGAAACTCAAATGAGAAAACAAAAGCAGGGGTGGTGGTTTTGGTTTACAGCCGCAGCAAAAGAAAAAAAAAAAAAAAAAAAAAAGAACCCGAGACTTAAAGTCTCGGGGGTGTTGTTTTCTACAGCCGCAAAAATAGGGGTGCGTCGGGTTGTTTACATCAGGGAACCGAGACCATAGGGTCTCGGTGTGTTGCTGCACGACCCAGCCGAGACCACAGTAGGTCTCGGTGGTCCTTTTCTTGCCAAACCGAGCCACAAATCAATAAGGGTGCGTTTGGCTGTAAAACAGAACAGGCGGGGGGAAAATGGGATTTAAAACAGTGGGAACTAGTGCATAGAACAGGGGGAAAATGGGCAGAAAACAAGATATATATTAGACAGCTTTAGCGACAGTTTTAGCGACAGTCTTTCTGTCGCAAAAACTGTTAGTTATAGACAGTTTAATAAGGACAGAATTAGCGACAGTTTTAGTGACACAAATTCTGTCGCTAATTCTTGTGGACAGATTTTGTGTATAGGTTAGTTTGTTAGTCGGTAAGCTCGGGACGGGTTTTTAAATGATAAAATAAATATTGTTATATTATACCTTTTAAATTAAATTGTTTTACAAATATTTTTTATATATGTTTTAAGTGTATTAATTGAATAAATTATTAAATATTTAAAAGGGTATATTATTGGAAAACGAATTAAACTATTTAAGAACTTTCTAAATTAAGGAACTTCAATTTTAGAGAGGTACTTATTATAGAATTATTTACCGTTAGATAAACGTTGTACGTAGCTATTAGTATAACGTTCATACATTACAATAAATTATTTTAATGATCAGATTTAGCCGTAATCATACATATAGAATATCTGAATAAATAAATAAGAAACCAACAAGACCAGTAAAATTCGATAACGGATATCAGTTAACTGATTCGCGTCTTATAATTATGTAGCACGCGTGAAGCCCGAGTAGTATTCGTTCAGTCTTCCATTCAGTCAGTTACTGGACTAAAGGTACGGATTCCCGTCCTTTCAGTAAGGACTTCCTTTCTTATGCATGATTAGGATTCCCCGTCTGCAGCCAAATGTTTTCCCCAGTATATGTTTAAAGTTATCAGAAATTATGTTTATAATAAAATAAATTGCCTGAGCCTTATATACAAGCATGATTAGTTTATGTACTAGTTACGGAGGTACCGTAACCACGGCACTAGAGGCACCGGTGTCGTGACTCACATGCAGGAGAGTGATATCCTGCATCGTCCCACTTAGCTCAGCTTGGCCATTTTATCAGTATTATTATTAGTGGGGCGTATGGATGCATCCTAGGCTATAGTTACAGTTTAGCAGGTGAATGTGGTGTGTGCTCTACATCCTTCACATTGGAGCTGATCCCTCCACCCAGCACAGTTATTTAGAGGTCACCCCTCTATAGCATGACGAGGACACCCCTCCGTGTATTCATGCAGCAGTTGATTTAATACATGACCTATATAAGCTCTTGGCAAATTAAAATACAGAAAATGCATGTTTTCAGAATTAATAAGTTATATTTCAGTTTCAGTATATATGAAAAGATTTATCAAAGTTTTGCAGAATTGTAGCTCATGTCATATCAGTTATAGTGTCATTGTAGTCTTCCATTCCATTTACTTTCAGTACATCTTATTCATGCTATATCCGTCCACTGAGCGTTATGCTCAGCCGTAGTTTCCTTTCATGTTCCCAAACGGCAGGTACACAGGGACGATCTTAGGACTGCTAAGAGAGTACGTGCATTGGATGGGAGCTATCCAGACTCCTTTATTTTATGCATACATTACATTACTTCTCTTTGGTTGTTGGACATTGTTTCGTCCCTTTTCTTTCAGTACTTAGTCTTTATACTTTGGAGCTTATGTTGGACTACCGATGTTTGATTCCGGTATTTTCCGTTTGGTCATTTAATGTTTAATACATTGCCTTGCATGCTTTGATGACACGCCATAAGTACACGTAACGGTCCATTTTCCAAGTGGGGTGTTACATTAAGAAAGAAATTTTATGTTTCGAAAAGGAATTCCTTTAAGGTTTTGGTCTGATTGTATTCTAACTGTTGTGTATCGTATAAACAAGTTTCCATCACATGTCTTAAATGGTAGGTGCCCTTATGATTTGGTATATAATCTCAACCCTTGTTTTTCCCATTTAAGATCCCTTGGTTACCTTGGTTTTGCTACTACTTTAAACACTCATGATAAATTGTCTTTTAAATTAGCAAAATGTGTTCTCATTGGTAATGTGAAAAACGTTTTGAATTTCTAAGTTTTGACACTAGAAATGTTTTCTTTTCAAGAGATGTAAAATTTCATGAAACTGATTTTCCTTTTAAAATGAAAATTAGTGATACAATATATAATATTGAATTAACCAGTAAGAGTGATCACTTATTTTTTTTGACAACAATTGTCTCAAAGTCCTAATGATGAAGGGATGACTTCATCAGTTGTGAAATATAGTATTCTTCTTCCAATTAATAGGTCTACTGGATAATACTAATGTATACCGGGAAGAGGTATCTACAACCCAATTTGGTAATCAAAATAATCTATCTGAGGACAATGTTACATCAAAGTCTTAGTATGTCACCAACTCATTTTAGCAAGTTTTAAAATATAGACAATGATGTGAAGACACCTGGTGTAAAGAGGTCTAATAGCCAACCTAGAATGCCTATTAAATTCAATGACTATGTTTTCAGTTGTAATGTTAAATATGGTATTGAAAAACATGTGAAGTATTTTGGTATTAATAGACATAACTTGTGTGTTTGCCTCTAGTTTAAATAATTCTGACGAACCTACTTGTGTGTCTTAGGCTTTATCTGACATAATTGGGTTGAGGTTATGAATAATGAGATTGATGCTCTTAACATAAATAATACTTGGACTATTTGTGATATACTAATTGTTAGGAAGGTTCTTGGAAATAAATGGTTGTACATAATCAAATATATAGCTTCTGGTGATATGACAATATAAAAACTAGGTTGGTAGCTAAGGGTTTTAGTCAAAATGAGTGTTTTAATTGTGATGAAACCTTTAGTTTTGTGGTTAAAATAGTCAATGTTAGGGGTCTCATTAGTATTCACGTTAATATTGGTTGGCCTTTTTATCAATTTAATGTGAATAATGCTTTCTTATATGGTGATCTTATTAAAGATGTGCATATGAGTTTACCCAAGGGTTTGATGGCATTGATAGTAATAAAGTTTATAAGCTTAATAAGTCTGTATATGGGTTTGAATAAAGCCTCAAGACAGTGGAATGCTAAGTTAACCACTGCCTTGGTTGAGCATGGCTTTGAGAAGATTAGATTTGATTACTTTTTGTATGTGAAAATAAAAGGGTCCTTGTTTGTGACTTTGTTGGTTTAGGTTGATGACATTGTCATTAATGGTAATGAATTGGCAATATTTTCTTAAAACAAAGTTTCAAATTAAAGATTTAGGAGAACTAAAGTATTTTTTGGGTATTGAAAATCTAAAAACCAAGGATGGTGTTTGTATGAATTAAAGCAAATATTTTACGGAGCTTTTACATGAGTATCTGCTTTTTGCAGCTAAACTTGTTGAAACACCTTTTCTTGAAAATAGTGTTTTAAGTGGTTAACAGTCTGAAAAGGATAAATATATGAGACGTTTTATTAACTATCAGAAACAAATGGGAAAGTTAATTTATGTTAAAAATATAATACTTGATATTAGTTATGTTATGCACTACTTGATTCAACATATGCACAAACCTATGCAGTCTAATTTTAAGGCTGCCTTGAGAGTTTTGAGACACTTGAAACTGGCTCCTGATCTTAGGATAACAAGGTATCTGATCTAGAGCTTAGAGTTTTTTTATGTTGATTGGGCTAAGTGTCTTAGGACTAGGAGATCTGTTACTGGATTTATGTGTCTTTTGGTAGTACTTTGGTTTCATAGAAAAGTAAGAAACAAAATACTGTTTCTAGAAGTTCTACTCAAGCACAATAAAGAAGCATGGCTTCTACTACTTGTGAAATAATTTGGTTAGGAAATTTATTACATAGTCTTGGTCTTGAGTCTCTTTATCCAGTTTTTCTGCACTGTGATAACACTTAAGAAATTTAGATTGTTTCAAATCGTGTGTTTCATGAAAGAACTAAAATTTTTTAACTGGATGTTTGGTAAGGGAAAAGCTAACTGCATGAATCATTAAAACTATGAAAGTTGATACTAAACTCAAACTGTTAATATTTTTAATTAGTGCCTTGGTACAACACGACATTAAATGTTTGCAAGATGCATTACTGAGCAATTCTTGATGTCGTTTTGCTTTTGTTTATGTAAGGTTTGGTGGTTTTTCCCAACAGGAGTCCTTTCATTTGTAGTAAGTGATTAGATTTTGAATGGTATGTCATTGGAAACTATCTAGAAGTTCAAGTGTGTGTCACTTGAGGTTAATGTGGTATTTCAGCCACATTCCATTGTACTTATTCGTTTTTTGAGATTAATATTTTTTACCGAGGCCATTCCCCTTTATCCAAAAAAATCAATACGTTTTCTAGGTATAGTGGTTCAAACTATATCTGACAAAAGCATGAGGGAGGATGTTCAAAAGTCATGTTTCATGTATTTAACTACATGGACTATTTTTGTCATCTTGGAAAGTTGGTTATTGTTGATAGAAGTTGTATTCGTTAATATTATTTCTCTTTTGATCTTGTGATCGTTCTATTAGTTTATTACAATCGTTCAGTTCCGATTGTAAAGGTTATTGTTCTTGTTTCATAATCAATCACTTTGACTAATTGTTGAGTCTTAGTCTAGGAGTTTGAGTGTATTGTAAAGTGAGTTGATAGGATCCATCTAGTTGAAATTATCTTTCTTTTGCAAGAACTCATGTGAGGACTTCCTTGTATTGTAATCTGTATTGTCACAATAAGCTCTAAAATGGAGGTTGGCTGAGTGCAAGTGGTATGTTCTGGTATGATCTTGATATTGTTTACAATTATCCCTAGGCGAAAGGTTTGCGGCTTGCCATCTGCCCAATTTGATGCCACTATTAGCTCAAATCACTAACTACTAACTTTCCCTTCCAAAAAGAAACATTTGGTTGAAATCGACATATAGTGAAGCTCAAACTGTGAAGATGTATGTGAAAGGTTGATATTTGAATGAATATTGAAAATTGATCAAGATGCTTAATGAAAGTTTTATGTTTTCTTACATGTTGTCTCTGTCATAATTGGCGGTATTGTATCCAGGTTGAATATATATCATCCAAAATTATTAATTGTGGAACTAAGATACCTAGAAATTGATCTTTCATTTGTAATCTGTAGAATGTGCTCAATATTAACACTTTATTCTCTAACATGAAATTAGAAATAACCATTCAAGCTAATGCTCGTAAAAGGTTTATAACTATGGTTACTTGAACTACCAAACCAACTTCCAAAAAAAGGAGTTTTATATTATTTTACAGGAACACTTTCCCGTTATTGTTTGCATGTCAGAGGAAAAAGATATCAAAAAATGTGTTTGGTTTTTCTATTACAAGGACAAAAATAAAATAAAAGAAGCACATGAGGAAATGAAAGAAGCGTGTTTTTTTGGATATCACAGTTTTTAATAATTTCACTTATTTTGATAGATTAAAGCCACATTATGATTTCATATTTTGATCCAATAGATTAGATTAAAAACATATGGAGTGTTATTATATATGAGAAGAATTATTTTGATACGAATAGTTTCTTGGATATCATGTTTTTTATTCACTTATTTTTATTAGAATAAAAACACGTTATTATTTCATATTTTGATCCAACATATTAGATTAAAAACATATAACATATTTTTATAATATAATTTAAGTATTTCATGAACGGTTCATCGTTAAACAAAACAAATTATATCATCATGACTAATATTTAATTGTCTTTCAATTAGGGACTTTGATATACTTTCATATAACAATAATATTAAATGTGATTTAACATTAATATGTGATTTAATTTTGATATCGTATGTTACTTAACACTAAAATTAACACTAATATCATAGTTTCATAAACGAAAAAAAATAACAAAAAAATGTGGAAAAATCGAAAAAAAAGATAAAAATTATAAAAAAAAGTGAAAAAACAAAGAATTTTTTTGAAAGTATATCACCTATTTATATAACGATAATTAGATGGTTAAAAAACGGTTTTTTAGAATCGCAATGAAGATGAAGAATATAAATTAACCCGTGGATATCCAAATAAAATTCATTATCTAAATAAACATAAATCAAACGTTATACTACATATAATTTCCGTTAAAACAAGTCTAATATTTCAAAATTCAAAATACTTTTACATCTAAAAACCTTTTCTTGAATTTAGATCATAATCCAACATAAAATTCAGTCATCAGCATAAAGTATAGCACCCAATAAACAAATTCAGTGAACCATAATAATTAATAACTATGTTTCCAAATTATGTTGATCTAAAGGTCGACCATAATTTATAAATCATGAATTTTCCACTACTTTTACCCTTTGCAGTAAAATTCCTTTATCTGGGTCAAAAAGAATAGTCAGTTATTTAATGTTAGTCAATTTATTTCCATTCTTTAAGCCTTTATCCAAGCAAACCTGTTCTTAATCTAACACTATAAATAAACCTTCAAACAACCAATGTGGTCACCAAATTAAATCTGTCACTAGTATATTCACCAAAGTTCATTGCAAAAAATGGGTGTCACTGATCAAGTTCAAAGCACTAGACGTTCACCAGCGACAATCAACGGTGGAGACACGTGCCAAAACCGAGAAGAAGCTCCTAAAAACCTAGCTGCGGATGCAATAATCGATTTAGACAAGTACGTATTTAATATGTTTTATACTGTACGTAATACCAGTAGTATTTTAGAATATCTTAAGTTAATATTTTATGCTACTTATTTACAGGGGTGATCCGACAATGTATGAGCCATTTTGGAGAAGTACAGGCGACAAGTGTACGATTGTGTTTAAAGGGTATGAATCATTAAGTTACTTTTCAAACCCTAAGAACCCTTGCTGGTTCCTCGAACCAAAACTCGAGGAATCTATCAAGAGTTTGCATGGCTCAGTAGGAAATGCAGTAACTGATGGTTTCTCCATTGTGGTTGGGACTGGGTCAAGCCAGCTATTACAAGCTGTACTTTACGCTGTCACATCACATGATCAAGCTAATCCGGTCAATGTTGTTTCAGCAGTTCCTTATTACTCGGTATGATAAGAAAATCTATGATATTTCTCAAGGAATTATGTCGAAAAAGATTATTTTCCTAGTTTGAATAGTTTCATATACATAACATTTCTAAATGCAGTGTTATCTGGAGATTGCGGATTTGGTTAAGTCGGGATTGTACAAATGGGGAGGTGATGCACATGGTTTCGATAAGGATGAGCCTTATGTTGAACTTGTGACCTCACCTAATAACCCTAGTGGTGATATTCGTGGAGCCGTGGTGAATCGTGAAGGTGGGATCCTCGTGCATGATCTTGCATACTATTGGCCTCAGTACACTCCTATAACTTCTTCGCTTGATTCCGAAATTATGTTGTTTACGGCTTCCAAATGCACGGGTCATGCTGGTTCCCGAATAGGGTAAGTCTATTTTTACCTTAATGATAACAAAAAATCCCGAATAGGGTAAGTCTATTTAAATTTTTATCTAATGTACAGATGGGCACTTGTGAAAGATAAAGAAGTGGCCAAAAAGATGACAAAGTACATGGAAGTGAGCACTATTGGGGTATCAAAAGAATCACAACTCCGAGTTGCAAAGATCTTGCAAGTTGTTGCTGATGGATGCAAGCGCTTTGGATCTCCGGATGGGGATAACTTCTTTGAATTCGGGAAAAAGATAATGGAGAAAAGGTGGGAAATTCTAAGAGAAACTGTGAAAAAAGCCCAAATGTTCACTCTACCAAAATTCCCTCTTCAGCATTGCAATTACTTTGGAGATGTCACTGATGCACATCCAGGTAAAACTATGATCATGTTTACTAAAGGGGAAAATGATCAAATCAGCAAATGAAAAAGCTGACATGCAATTATTGTATCCAAACCTTCCTTATAAGTCAGTTTGATCAAAATGATGACTAGTTGATGTGTTATTGTTTGACGCTTTGAGCCTTTAAATTAAAGATTAACTTATATAATAATATTGTGGTGCAGCTTTTGCTTGGATTAAATGCAATGAAGGAAATGAGGACTGTCAGAAGCTCTTTCGAGGTCACAAGATCTTAGCAAGGGGTGGAAGTCGATTCGGGTCAGATCCAGCGTTTGTTAGGGTTAGCATGATGGGCAAAGATGAAGAGTTTAATCTCTTTATTGACAGGCTTTCCGTGATTCAAAGCTTCAACGATGGCGCTGTGAATGGGAATGGCTTTGAAACCGGGAATGGGAATGGGAACGCGAATGGGAATCTTAATTGAAGATGAAAAACATATCTATATGAAAGTAAATCTGGTTTAGATCCAGAATATGAGGTGTTTCACCCGTGATCGAGCTACCCTCTCTAAATTAATATAATGCTTAAATTTATGTTTTTATGTTGAAGATTTAAATTTAAGAACTATATATCAATTACATATGTTAAGCAAAACTAGCAAGTAACTAGAGAATAAAGAGAGTTACGTAGTTTTCGTAGGAAGATTTGGATCAAAGATCCAATCAAACGAATTAGTATGAAATCTGAATTTCGACGAAGGATCCAAATACGTAAAAGGATTTTTATCTTCTCACCTAGTGTGTTGGTTTCAGAAACTCCAAAAGATATTATTTAGTCCTTTGGATGAGATGATAGAAGAAATAAAGATGAAAATTGAAATATTAAGGAGAATTCAAGATGGGTTCTCTTGTTGCTAATCTAAGATCGACACATTAATGCATAATGGTTATAACTTGAAGCCTTTGATCAGCAGAGAGATGTCTACAGCCGAAAAAGTGCAGTAAGTTTTGGAGTTTCGAATGATGATGTTTTCGCTGTTTAAGTGATAAGGAGTATAGAACGATAAAGTCTAATGATGAAAGACTGCATATATATATACAGTTCCTAACTATTTACACCTTGATAAGGCAATGTGATCAAGCTATTTACCCGTATCATTGTCAACATGTGCCCTCCATTCTCATACTGTCATACATAGAGTCCTTGAGGGCATATCATTGACTACACTGTGCTGATTACTTTGATCGTTAGCTAAATCAATCTAACTGATTTTTCTAAAGATTACTAATTAATAAGGTTATCGATCCGCATATTCTTTTTACTAAACAAAAATTAGATAAGGTTCAAATTATCGATATGATATATAAACGGATGAGATGTTCTTTAATCAGGTTAACCAGTGGTATATCTCCATGATCGCTTCCCACACTTAGCTTTTTTTATCGCCTCAAATCTGTAGGTAGCGAGGTTTGAACACTTTTGTTAGTTGTGTGATTTAAAGTTATGGTTTTTTTAAGGTTTGATGAATACGGTTAGTATTAGACGATAGATTATGGTCCAACCCGATTGTGGGTTTGGGTCCATTAAGTTTAGGGTTACTTAGCTTCTCTTCCAAATTGTGGTTATTATAAACAAAGATGATATCTCTCATTATGTAATCACAAAACATACAGAGGTGAGAGGTGAGTTATTGTGGAAACTTGTATGAGAAACTAAGGGACTCATCGACCATCCAAAATTTCTTATAATAAAAAACACGGAAGGACTGATTTTGCCAAAAACAAAAAATAGGCGGAAGGACTTAAAGTAAACATTTATTAAAAGTTCACAAAAACAGCTCACACACTCATTTCACACCCTCTAAGCTACAATCTATGTTACTGTTTATGGATTTAGTTTTAAGCGATTTGATTGTACTCATATTATTCTGATTGATTTGGAGGGGAAATTATGATTCTATATTGGCGCGGAAGAATATCAAAGAGTATGATTCGAACAGATTGGTGAAGGAGCATTATAAAAGGATTAGCGGCAATGAACTAGTTATCAGGAGGTCATGTATATATAATTTGATTTGTTTATTGATTTTGTTATGTGTTTTATGATTAGATATGTGGGTTTAGGTGAGGTTTGAATCTATGTTTTACTCGATCTGTTGTGGTGGTTAAGGTTTGAGGCATTGTTTGTTTTCAATACCTTATTTATGAGCTAATTTGTTTCGCTTTTATTTTGGCACTTGTGAGCTTATATCATCCCATAAGTTTCATAATAAGTTGAAACACAAGTAAAAAAGATATTGAATATGCGTTTATCTCTAGATATAATACAAAGAAGTTAGTGGTTGGATTTGAAGATAGTATTGATTGACTGTTTGTATCTAGATATAAAACAAGGAACTAAAATTTTACACAACGACGAGTTTACATTCGTTGTTTTTTGTTTGCAGTTCATGGCATAAATATGGTTAACTCGGTTGGTTTGTTTTCACAAAGGTATATCTATTGGTATTGTGACTGCTATTGCTGCACCGGCAAGCATTAAGGTTGATTTTGGTGGAAATGGAGGTGGTGGGAATTCAGCGAATCATGAGAAGCTATATAAGGGTATTCATGGGTATACATATCATAAAGCAGGGTTTAGGCGTGAGCATATAGGGGTGTAATCAAGCCAAGCTTTTATCAAGCAACTCGAGCTCGAGCTCGAGCTTGGCTCGATCAAGCCAAGCTTTTATCAAGCTCAAGCCCAAGCTCAACCCAAAAAATAGCTCGAAACTATATCAAGCTCAAGCTCAAGATTTTGATAGCTCGGCTCGAGTTCTTATCAAGCTTTTTCAAGCTCTATCAAAAATATGTTTTTATGATGAATTTATATAATCAACTAATTGTTAATTTGAGTATTAACCTAATTTTAAGGGCTAATTTCATAAATAAATAATATATTTTAGGATGACTTTTAACTCTGATTACATTTATATTTTAGTTCTTTGTATTTTAAATGATTCTTTATTTTTGTAAATTTAATTATTGCATTTATTCGGTACTTGGTAAAATACAATATGTGTATAAATATTTTTTGTACTCTTCTTAATACTAAGCGCAACGTGTCTAGATTGTGCTCGCATTTACATCATGCAATGGCCTTTGGGACCTTAATGTATTGGAGTGCAAAACACATTTTGAAACCAAGATTGTACGATAATTTTATTATTGGTTTTATGGATGTTAAATAAATCAAATTTGTTTTAAGTTATGATTTTTGTTTTTTTATTTCTATACATATGTTTATTGATGAGTTTTATTAAAAAAAAATTAAATTTATACACAATCAAGCTTTTCAAGGCAAGATCAAGCTTTTTTCAAGCCTTTTCAAGCCAAGCTCAAGCCTGGATTGGTAAAGCTTGACAAGCTATCAAGTCAAGCTCAAGCCTACAGTTTTAGTATCAAGCCAAGCTCAAGCCCTACAAAGCTTGAGCTCGGCTCGGCTCGATTACACCCCTATGAGCATATGATTGCTAGTGAGAAACGGGCGGGTCGCATGGACGCTGAGAGCTTCTGCACATATTAGGGCGTCAGCGAGATTTGATTACCTGCCGGATATTTGTAAGGACGATAAGAAGACGGGGTATTGTGGGCATGGTGCTTCGTGTAAGTTTATAAGTCGGGATGGGAGATGGAGAGATATTAGGATGAGGCGGAGAAGGCGAGGAAGAGGAAGTTTGCGTTGAAAATGGAGATGATGATGACGAGGAGGAAGATATTCTGTTGTGACGAAGTGCAAGAATTGTTTCTGTGAGCATTGTGCTTTGAAGGTTAGATTATTCATTCCCTCTGTTTTTACGTTAATTATGCACCTGTATCTTTGGATTAATGTTGTAAAACCATGTATATGATAGATCACAGACCACTATCTAGGAATATGATGTACACAAAAAAGCTATATATAACATTTTGACCGTACAGGATTAACCTTATCAATGACTAAATTTGATTTTATTTTTTATATTGTCTGGTTATGTGATCTACCGTGCTCGTATGAGGAAGATGCCAGCGCCTAAGGGTATTGTGTATGGAAAACTAACAAACCAGGGAGTCACTCAACTGAAATTTAGCGTAGCAAGAGGTTTGTTGTTGAGGAACGTGTTGGCAAGAAATTGGGTGGTATCAAGGTTCTTAACTCTTAGTATCTCAACTAGGTATGATACTATTCTTATCAAGTTTTCTTGTGAATTAATTTTAACTCGATCAAAAGCAGTTCTGTTTTTTTCTACCGAATAAACTCTAGCATAGAAGAATTCGATCAGATGCCTTAGCAGCGTAAAAGTGTAAAGTACTTAACTATCGTATGAATGTTGTTCTTCTATTCGTATCTAGCACTTTAGTTATTCCGAAACCTAATATTTTTGAATTGTAGGACTCGACCTACAAGTACCTTGCGGTTATCTTGGTGGATCCTGCTTATGCTACTATCCGTAATGATCCCCGCATCAACTGGATCTGCAACCCTGTGCACAAACACAGATAGTTTCGTCGACTCACATCTGCTGGTAAGAAATACAGAGTTCTAGAATAGGGGCTTGCATACAATTGCATGATGTGTCGCAAAGATTTTATTATAAAGTGAGGTCAACTAACTGATTCATATTTTTTTTCTTCCTTTGGCAGGAACTTCAATTTCAACTAAATATCGTTATAATCATTTTATGCTACTTTAGGTAGTTAAGTTTTAGGTTGATCTGTGTAAATTCGATTAGATTTGTAGATAATGGCATCAAAGTGGGTGAAAGTGTTGGATAATAGGACTAGGGTTATAGTTGATTCTAAAAGGAAACGCGCATCTCAGATCGTTAAAGCCAAAATCAGGGCTCTAGTTGTGAGGCCTGGTAAACCCGGTCTTTTAGTTTTGAACAATTCTAGAAAGAGGAAGAGAGAAGATAGCTACAAATTTGACTGCTCTTCTTCCTCTAGGAAAGTATTACTCAAAAACTACTGGAACTTAATCAAAAGTGGACCACCTAAGCGTTTGCTTTACTCTCAATACTACTACACATATGGGTATAAAGCCCTCTTAATAAAGCCCCTTATTTGTGAAAAAAGGGGTCTAAAGTGATTCCCCTTTTTTTGAAAGTTATACAACCATGTTTCTAAGTATAGAACAGGGCTCTATTCGAGTAAACACATAGAACCATGTTTCTTTCTAAAAAACATGGATCTATTCTACCCCATAGATCCCTGATTCAAAAAACAGGGCACAAATATTTTTTCCCACTAGAAATTTTCACTATTTCATATCCCGCTTTTTGTTTCCCAAAAGATCAATTTAGCCCGCCTATTATTTTCCCAAAATTTAAACATTTTTTTTTTTGCTTTTCTTCATTTTCCTAACTTGTTACTTTCCTTATCTAAAACATCTCTCCCACAACTACGATCTAAAAATCCCATATCTATCTCATCCCACATTGAGAAGAAAAGCTATCAATACAGATTTACTCATTGAGAAGATAGATCTGTATTGAACCTTATCAATACACCATCATCAAGTAGTCATATCCACACTCATCCCACATTGAGAAGGTTTAATTAAACCATATCAATACATATTTTTTCACTCATCCCTCCCCAACACACACGTCTCTCACCAAATGATGGGCTTAACACATATGTAACCCAATCCAACTAGATTTACCACCAAACATTAATGTTTGACTTTAAACTCAATCAAATACACAATAAAAACCACATAAACAGTATCAAATATTTCATCGACTTCCATAACAATTTGAAGATTTGAACAGTAAAAATGAGGGTGTTAGTGGTTTTTACAGTTGGGTTATTAGGGATGATGAGTGGTTGTAAAGGGTTATCAAGTTCAAGAATATTTGAAACAATGGAAACTAGTAGTAACTATTTGACTAAAGATGAGCATTAGTTTAACTAGACTCTCGATCACTTTTCACCTTATGTATCTATCTATCACTTCTTCAATCCTTTTACTATTTTTGCTTTTTTTATTATTATGCTAAGATAAGATTTTGCTAGTGTTTGTGATGGTTGTTATTGTTAAAGTGATCATGTGCTATGGAATAATAATTATCTTTATTTGTTCTGAGTGATCATGTGAGGAGATTTGCTTTTTTAAAAGTTGGTTCTTAATTCCTTAAGGCTTAAGTAAGAAGAATCCCCATTGTTATGGTCTAGGTAGGGGCACACTTTGATCATTTTTAGAATCTAGACGGTTAATCGCCTAGTTCCGGGGCAAATTACAACAATAGCCAGATGTTTAAAAAAATTTACACTATAGGGGGCACCTGCCCACCCTGCTTGTCTCTGCCAGTGGTTGCTTATATGATTATTTGCTTAATGAGGATTGTTATCTCATAAAGCATAGGCAATCTCAAACACCCGTTAAAATAGGATAATTGGCTTTTTGAAGTTGTGATTATAGGAGTAAAAGATATCCGAAATAATAATATATCTGAATCAGTTTTGTGGTAGCTACTCCTTAACTTGTTATCTAGTAATCTGATAATCATAATCCGTTTTAGCTTTACCCAAACAGTAAAAGTGTTGATATATACGATTTGGATACAGAATTATTACATAATGACTTCTAAAACACGATGCCAAACATCCCGTTACAGCTCATAAAAGAGGCCGTCTGTTTTACTAGAGTTCATGGATTTCTGATTAAATTTCTCTTGTTTTGTTTGGCAGGGGTGCTAAACTTTAGGTGTTAGTAAGTTCCTTCTTATCAAAAGGAAATAGTTGCAATAACAGCGAATGGTTTTCTTTTAAAATTTGAATTAGCGTTCACTAGACCAAACTACATATTGAGTAATAGGAATAGGAATTGCAGAATCTAATTATCTTTTTGCCGAAAGAATTATTTTCTTTTGGGGTAAAAGCTATACAATACCATCTTACTTAGCAAAATGTACCGACTTTAAACACTTACAATTTAATCGCTAGACATTACCAATAAACTTTCAAATTGATTATACACTTTACCAATATGGCCCTAAAATGACAATATTACCCTTTTCTTCTTTTATATAATTACAAATAATGCCACATTCACTCTTTCTCACACCATAATCATTAAACGTAGTAGCTAAAGGATGAGTAGCCAAACCCACAATCATAAAAAAATCGATGAAAATTTACTGACGAAAACGTAAATTTATTACTTTTGTTTTACGTTTTTCATCGATTTTTTTTACGTTTTAATCAGTATTTTTATGTTTTCGTCAGTAAATTTACGTTTTCGACAGAAAATTTACGTTTTCGTCTGTAAATATACGTTTTAGTCAGAAAATTTACGTTTTCGTCAGTAAATTTACGTTTTCGTCAGTAAATTTACGTTTTTGCCAGAAAATTTACGTTTTCGGCAGAAAATTTACGTTCTCGTCAGAAAATTTACGTTTTCGTCAGTGAATTTACGTCTTCGTCAGTGAATTTACGTTTTCGTCAGTAAATTTACGTTTTTGTCAGTAAATTTACGTGTTCGTCAGTTAATTTATGTTTTGTCAGTAAATTTACGTTTTCGTCAGTAAATTTATGTATTCATCAGTAAATTTTCGTTTTCGTCAGTAAATTTACTTTTTCGTCAGAAAGTTTACATTTTCGTTAGTAAATTTACGTTTTCGTCAGTAAATTCACGTTTTCGTTAGAAAATTTTCGTTTTCATCAGTAAATTTAAGTTTTCGTCAGTAAATTTACGTATTCGTCAGAAAATTTACGTTTTCGTAAGAAAATTTACGTTTTTTAGTCAGTAAATCTACGTATTCGTCAGAAAATTTTCGTTTTCGTCCGTAAATTTACGTTTTCGTCAGTAAGTTTTCGTTTTTGTCAGTAAATTTTTGTTTTCGTATGAAAACGTAAATATACTGACGAAAACTTAAATTTCTGACGAAAACGTAAATTTACTGAAGAAAACGTAAATTTACTACGAAAACATAAATTTCCTGACGAAAACGTAAATTTTCTGATGAAAAAGTTAATTTACTGACGAAAACGTAAATTTACTGACGAAAGATCCACTTAGTACGGATTATCTTTCTTTAGCAAAAACTCATTTGAGGACTTGCTCGTATTGTAGTTTGTAGGTTTTACATGTATCAGAAGAATGGTTCTCTAAAATCGTGTTAATCGGTATCGGGGTTGATACGTTTTGGGAATTTTGTGATTCTAAGGTTCTTGGATTGGATTATGATTGATTCTTAACATTCATTTTAAGAATTGACGACCTAGGTGGTTAATTGTTGATTAGATTAATTAGGGTCTGAAACCCTAATTTGAGTTTAGGGGCTTTCTTGCCTCATTGATACTCGGTTTGTTCTTGGTTGTTTCCACTCGTTCTATTGCTCTGTAAGTGTTTCTTGTTTTGATTACTGGTCGAACTGTTAGGGGTGCAAACGGGGTTGGTTAACATGTTGACTCTCTAGCGTGATGGGTGTGGATACTTGATTTGGTGAACCTTGGTTCATACAATTGCATTCCTTGTAATCTTGATTTGGTGTTAATCTTGGTTGTTTTATCTAGTTATTCTTTATTGATTATGTTCTTATTTTCTTTATTTATTTGATTCTTGATTGTATATGTTTTTATTTATTTCATCATGTCTGCTAGTGGTAGTATTTTTCATGTGTTGATTAATAATCATGATACTGGTGATCCTCTTCATCATAATAGTGATAATAGTAGTTCTATTATGATTCCTTGTAAGCTTATGGGTACTGAGAACTGTCGAATATGGAATGGTGTTATGAAATACGACTTACAAGCTAGAAATAAGTTTGGTATGGTTGATGGTACTTGTTTAAGTGAACCTTATGCTACTAGTGTTGTCTTAACTGCTCAATGGGATATATGTAATGCCATGGTTGTAACTTGGATTATCAATTCTGTTTTTCAAGATGTTTACATGGGTCTGGTATTACTGTTTGGAAAGATTTAGAAGAAGTTGATGGTTATTTGGTTTATAATTTGCTTCGAAAGATTAACTGTATTAAACAATCTGGTAGTTTGCTGGTTGATTATTATCATAGACTTAACTCTCATTGGAGAGAATTTAGTGCTCTTACTAAGTTACGTAAATGTACTGTGTTGTTAAATATTCTTGTAATGTTAATCTGAGTTAGTCTTGCATCAATAAACTATGAAAGTGATACAGTTTCTAATGGTCGTTGATGATTGTTATCAACCTGTTAGAAGTGCTTTGCTCACTATCCTCTCTCTGAAGTGAAAGAAGCATATAATATTATTTCTAGAGAAGATTCTCATAGACGGATTCCTAAATCTAGTGTTACTAAAACAAAAATGTATGTTACTTCTTTTGCTATTAAATCTGTAAACAATAATAATAACAATGGGAGAAATTTTAATAATAGCACCATAGGGGCTTTTGTTTTTAATAATAATAGCAATAGGTGTTCTAATCCTAATCTATATAGTAAAAGTTAGTGGTAATATTGGACATAATATTCTAGTATTTCTTGTAGTTTTACTTCTGAGTAGATGTAGAAACTCTTGTCTTTGATCCATAATAATAGTTCTGGTAATTATCATGCTAATATGGCAAATAAATATATTTTTAATGGCAGTGTTTGATTCACTATGAATTTCTCTAAGTTCTTGTTTGCCAATAATAAACTCTATGTTAATACTATTAGTCTTGGTTCAATTATTGATTCTTGTGCTAATCAACATTTAAATGTTTCTACTGTTGGTTTGATTAATATTGTTGATTAGAGATAGTAAGATATTTGTTGGTTTTGATAAAGAGAACTATTATATTCAAGACTCCACTAGACAAAAAACTTAGTGGACTGGTAGTGAATCTTTTCGAATTTATTTTTTTACATGTCTCCTAAGTGTATTTTAGGTGAGTCTAATATGATTATGACCTTTAATGTGCTTTGGTATAACAGTGGTCAGTCTTGTATGTTTTTCACAAAGATCTTAACATATCTAAATCTTCTTCTATGCCTATTTGTGAGGTATGTCATAGGGCTAAGCAAACTAGGGAACCATTTCTCTTTTTTGATGATAAGTCAAAGAATCTTGGTGATTTGATTCATCTTAACTTATGGGGTCTTTATAATGTCACTAGCAGAGAGGTTTAGTTTCTTCTTGACCATTGTTGATTATTATTCTAGGATTGTTTGGGTGTATTTGGTCAAGTTTAAGGATGCGGTGTTTGATTTTTATGTTTTACATAAATACGATACATGCTCGGTTTTAAATTAAAATAAAAACTCTTATAATGAAACTGAGTTTGTAAATATTAAAATGAGTAATATGTGTTCTAATCTTTGAGTCATTCATAAAACATCGTGTGCTCATATTCCTTAGCAAAATATGATTGTTGAAAAGAAACATAGACATCTGTTAAATGTATCAAAAAAAATTATGTTTCAGAGAGGAATTCCTTTAAGGTTTTGGTCTGCTTGTATTCTAACTATTATGTATCTTATGAACAAGCTGTCATCATCTATCTTAAATGGTAGGTGCCCTTATTAGTTGGTATATAATGTCAAACCTATTCTTTCCCATTAGGAAAATGTGTTCTTATTGGTTACTCTAATGTGAAAAAGGTTATAAATTATTATGTTTGGACACTATAAATGTCTTATTTTCAAGAGGTTAAAATTTTATGAAACTGTTTTTCCTTTAAAAATGAAAACTAGTTATTCAATTTCTAATGTTTAAGTAACCAATGAGAGTGATCATTGAAGTTTTTATGACAACCATTGGTCTCAAAGTCCTAGTGATGAAGGGAGGACTTCATCAGTTGTGGAAGGTAGTAGTCCTCTTCTAATTAATAGGTCTATCTGATAATACTAATGTATATTAGGAAGAGGTATCTACAACCCAATTTGGTGATCAAGATAGTCTCACCGAGGGAAATGTTCAAATCTAAGTCCTGGTTTGTCACCAACTCAGTTTAACAAGTATGGAAAAATATACAATGATGTGAAGGATACCTGGTGTAAGGAGGTCTAATATCCAACCTAGAATGCCTATTAAATTTAATGACTATGTTTTCAGTTCTAATTTTAAATATATTGTTGAAAAATATGTGAAATATTATGGTCTTAATAGACACAATTTATATTTTCCCTCTAGTTTGAATAATTCTGTTGAACCTACTTATATGTCTAAGGATTTATTTCACCCTAATTGGGTTGAGGCTATGAATAATAAGATTGATGCGCTTAACAGAAATAATACTTGGACTGTTTATGATTTACCTATTGGCAAAAAGGTTATTAGAAGTAAATGGTTGTGGAAAATCAAATATAAAGCTTATGGTGTTATTAAAAGATATTAGGCTTTGTGGTTTAAATAGTCCCTCTTAGATGTCTCATTAGTATTGTTGTTAATATGGCTTGGCCATTATATCAAGTTGATGTGAATAACGCTTTCTTATATGGTGATCTTAATGAATATTTGAATATGACTTTACCCAAGGCTTTGATGACATTGATAGTAATAAAGTTTGCAATCTTAATGAGTTTCTATATGGTTTAAAGCAAGCTCCAAGACAGTAAAATGCTAAGTTAACCACTGCTTTGGTTGAGCATGACTTTGAGCATAGTAAATTTGATTACTTTTTGTATATGAAGAGAGAATGGTCCTTGTTTGTGGCTTTGTTAGTTTATGTTGATGACATTTTCATTACTAGTAATGATGAGGCTTTCATTGAGAATTTTAAATATTTTCTGAAAACAAAGTCTTAAATTATAGATTTAGGAGAATTGAAGTATTTTTTGGTATTGAAGTTTTAAATAATAAGGATGGTGTTTGTATGACTCAAAGAAAATACTGTATGGAGCTTTTACA